>VXAA01005608.1:398069-432328 GCA_013399115.1 Anseranas semipalmata
TCCAAATATATATATATATATATATATATATATATATTTTTTTTTTAACTGTTTTTAACTTGCAAAAAACTAGATCTCATTGATCCATAATTCTTCCTTTCTTGCAGCTATGGAAAGTTTTTAAACTGAAGGCTACCAGAAATGACCTTGTTATAAACTGAAGTTCACAGTTATTTTTATGGAATTTTGTCTCAGTAACTTTTAGCTCAAGCAGTTCTCATGAAAATATTTCCAAACCACCAACTTGGCTAAATATTTCCAGTAGAGCAAAATAATCCCCCGTTCCTAAATACAACACTACTTCTTTTTTTAACTTCACTTTATCCTTCAGAAAACTAATACGCTTTAAAAATGGGAAAAACAGAAAAAGGAGAAAGGAGACAAAAAAAAAAAAAAGCCCTGAGTACTTCAAGCAGCGTCTAGTGTCTCTGGGTTATAGCAGATGCAGAACTGGAAATAGAGATGAGATATGGGAAATAAATCTCCCACAAGTATTAATAGCAATAGCAAATAAATTAAAAAAAGAAAAAAAAAAGAAAAAGAAAACTGATTCGAAACAGCATAGTACCTAACACTTGCCTAGTCGAAAGCTCTCAAACAGATCTGGTCATTGTTAGCCCATGCTCACAGCCAGAGTTTCTACACTAACATAAAGGACCCCAGAAACAGGAGAGAAAAACTGATGGACTTTGTATTAACATTTTGTTTAGCTTTTTTGGGGCGGGAGTGCAAAGAAATCATTTATTACAATCCTTTCCGTATCTGTCAGATGTTGCATGTTTTATGTAACTATCACACATTTGGCAAACTCTTCCTACCTACCCATATGCTAGGGAACAGCTCAAACTGTGGAAGAAAAACCTTCCTTCACAAAGTAAATTTCCTCTTGAACTGGAACTGCCAGTCGCACTTAGGGCTCCACGGTCTCTGCACTCTCCTCTAATCACTAGGACTAATACTTCCACATAATCCAAATTTCACCCTCCCTGGGAAGCAGAACTGTCAGTCCTGTATTTCACAGAAGGCAACAAAGCAGTTGCACGGGAGCACTGCACAAACAGGACCAGAACACGGATGCAGTACAATGAAAGCAAGCCCTCATCCATGCACCCAACATGACTTTTTCCGAATGCAAGCACCAGATGTGTTTGCGTGATGGGCCAGTACGTCACCATCACTAGCGACCAGGTCCGTTAACTGGAACCGAGCACGAGGATGCCCATGTTCAGGATCCCACTCCAGACTCGGTGCCAGTCATCGGGGCTGCTCCAAGGGGCAGGCCACCCAGAACACGCTCTTCTGTTTTCAACAGCTCTTCGTCTTTCACCTCAAGCAGAAGAGGCCCGTCCCTTGATCCTGAACTCAAACCTCATTCGTCATGTGTAAGAAACTGAAGTACACAAGCTCCATAGGTAGCCCTAGAATTGGCATTTTCCAGCTTTTCACCACGGTACATAGGGGACATGGCAGTTGTTGTCACAAGCAAGAGCTGCCCACAGAACACCCCAGCAGAGGGGTGTGAGGAGCATATGTAGGAAGCTAAGAAGAAATACAAGAGGGCATGCCACAGAGCACTTACAGCAAGCCTTGAGAAAAGAAGAAACCCTCCACCAAGAACAGAGCTAAAAAAGAAAAGGCAATGAGAAAGCAGATGTTGAAAAGCACTCAGGAATAGCCCAGGTGCAGAAGGACAAGAGAGGTTGTTCCAGGCAAGTAAAAAGGTCCTGCCTCCTTGGCCTGTGGTTAAGACACACAGACCACGAGTTCTGGAGACAGATTTCCAGAGAAAATTGGTAATGTACTTCATTCACCAAAGCTTTCACCTGCAACATATCTATACAATTAAAAATGTTTTCAGATAGAAACATTTACTAGTTAAATACTTCATATAAATGTCATAAACCGTTACATATATTGTCAAATATGAGCTGCAAACAGTCCTTACACCACCACCTCTCTGCCAAACCTTGCATTCTTCAGCAGATTCAGCCAGGAGACCAGAAAGCAAATACCCATTACCTCCGATATCAGCAGTCAGGGCATGCTGGTAGAGATAGTGTGGGGTTTTCAAACCGCAGATGGACCAATTACTTTACCTACCAGGACTGTCAAGTCAACATTTTTTGCTGACTTTATTTGGAAAGCTACTTCACGAGCCTTTGAAGTTACAGAAAAATTTTCTGTAAATCAAATATATACACTTACTTTAAAACTGTGACACACTTGAGTTAACAAGAACTCAGCCCGTGATTGCAGCAAACATGGCAGAGCCTCTGAAAGGGAAGATCAGGAATCAGTGTTTTGAGGAGAACAAGTGAGTTGTCAAGTGAGTGACAGGGGGAGGCTGCAACATGATGTTCCAATGCATTTGTTGAAAACAGTGCTAAACCCATCCATGAAACAAGAATAGAAAAGGGATTTAAGAAATAAAAAGATACAGCACTTGTTGTTTATTGATCTAGAATATGAATCCTACATGGAAGCATGACAGAATAAGGGTGAGATGGACAGATGGACAAGAGTATGCTGCATTAGAGATCTGCAGGATACGAGTAACTTGTCTTGATTGAACGGGTTTCAGCCAAAGTCTACTCTACTCAGCCACTGCAAAGAAAATGGGAGCAAAACCTTGTACCATCCCTTGATGGCCCAACCAAACCCAGTCACAGCACTAGATCTGGGGTTGATGGGCAGAAGAAAACTTCAATGAGCAGAAAAAAAAAAAGTAATCATCTGTCAAGTGTCAAGTAAAAGGGACTGTAACAGCCTCTTACCATGAAGTTCTGCTCTTCTGTTATTTCTAACACTATACCAAAGCACTGAATATTAACTTCTAGAAACCAAACAAGCTGGACAAGCTCAGAGGAAGTAAGATTTTTTTGCAGTGCTAACTGATGCCATATTAAGTAAGCAGCACGGGTTTTATTCAAATAATGTAAATTTCTGTCTCAAATTGTTTCAAAAAGCTGACAATAGCTTGCAGAAGGGGAAGTTTGGTTTCTATGCCTGAAAATCATGGAAACTAATAGTGACTTCTGGAAGGTATGTTAAAGATAACAGAGTTTTTGAGATGCTTTTTTTGGCCCAGTGCTGTAGAAACAGAATGCACGTTTGTAGAAATGCACAGACAGGTTGCAAAAAATACACTCACTTCACAAATACACCAATATACTAGATGCATTAGATTAAATTTTCGACCTTCCTAAGTCTCCCAAGTATACTGTGTATAATATGCTCATTTACAATGGTGATAAAGCAAGAAGTAACTCTCCAGAGTCTTCTAATGATTGACACAGGCACAGAAAACAAAGATATCAACTTACTAGCAATTTTCAAACAGCCAATTATTTCATCCTTGTTTAAGTAAGCATGAAGATTGTAAATTAAAGTATCCTGACACAGACATATTCTGAATCTCTTCTCCATACAGTTTATGATCCTGTTCCCAATTTAGGTTTTAAGTTGGCCAATAATGACACAACCTGCACTTTTAAAAGAAGTCCTAAATGATTTCAGAAACAAAGGCCTCAACCCTACATATCAAGCACAGCCCTAATTGGAATTACATTCTCCTGTGATATATGAAGTTTGTCTTGTAAGATTTCTCTTTGTAGGTGTGTAGGAACCTGTACTTTGAACACCTTCTGAAAGCAACCAACTTTTTCCAAAAGAAACAAAATCATCTCAAGAGCTACACAATGCATTCTGTGATAGAAACTCTTGGAAACAAGTCATTTCACAAGGGTGTTATACAGTTCTAACAAAAATGCTAAATAAAGTAAAAATAAGGAAAGTAAAAAACAACTAATTATTTTTAAGGAAAATTGTGGAAAATATATACGTGTCAAAATGTCTGCAATAACTCTAGATTTTTCTCATGCACACCTCTTATGCAAATTTGTAACACAACTGTATCTTGATACATCAAATATATACTCTCATTACACTGTATCATGCTTAATATACTATATTAATTATTCATTTGATACCCACACATTACATATATTGTACACACTACACTTGCAAAGGACAGAAGTCTGCCTGCTACTCTGCTCCCTAAGACCATTTCTTATAAGGCAGTCACACCAACGTTTCATGACTTGTACATTCTATTAACCTGTTGTCAAACCAGCTGAATGCAAATGCAGTCATTTCCACATTTCTACAGTTTTGACGGTATGAATCCTAATTTGACCCCATGCATCCCTTTAAAATATTACAAGTATATTCATGCTTCTTAAAAATCTATATGCCAAACATAATTTCAGTTACGCCAATCAATATATCTGTAGGGCCAAACATACATACATAGAAAGTAACACATGACTTAGTGGAGACCGTGCAATGAATCTGTTGCTATTTCCCCCCTTCAGGGAAAAAAGGCACACGTATTTACAGCTAAATCCAGAGCTAGGCCCCCTCCTGTGAGAGAGGTAAGAAAAAATATACAGTCTACTAAAAAAGTTCATTAAAAGAAAGGTACAGATTATGTGCCTAATCTTACCAATTGCAGCTGCATTAAGGCTTGAAAAGACAAGTAGAGAGCACAGCATGATGGAACAACTTAGTCAACCATGTCACAATGCTTCTCCACATCTGAAAGTTCTGCAGCTTATGTGACCTCCGAAATCTTCTGCGTAATATTTACTCACCCAACTACAAAGAACATAAGTAATCTAAAGAACCAGTAATATGCATGATTTACATAACACATCTTGCAAAATAAGACTGTGGAAACAGACTAATGAATTGAAGCAGCGCAAAAACCAAAAGGGGTCTGAGTCCTCCACTGGATGAGCAGGGCACTTTGCATTTCGTGCACGCATGAATAGATCAATCCTCTGAGACAGTGACAGAGCCTGTACATCAATGGTATCTGTTTGACTTTTTAGGACTCAAAACCAGCTAATGTCACATGATTTACAATGTTTCCGAGTACTCACCTACATTTCTGACTTGTTTGTTGGCCTTAAAAGATCACTCATCATACCCTACCACAGGAAAAAAACTGCCTATTGCCACTGCCTGGAGAAACTACATTTGGCTGAGCAACAGTGAGTGAACCAACGCACCAGTCATTGTCACACATGTGACACTGAGGGTATGACAATGACTAGGGATACAGTGAAGCAAAACACATGGGTAAAAATAAGTAGATTTATGTATGTGGAGTATATTCACTGAAGTGGCTCTTGTTGTGAAACTCGCAGGAACCTCTGAAAAGGAATTAGAGCATCTTTCATAAACAACTTCATCTGTGAAACCACTTAAACATGGAAAGAAAAAATGATTCACTGGTAACTGTGCCTGTGAACTTTTCAGCATCTTACAGAAATCTAAACCATCCATCTTAAAATGATAGCAACTTCTAGCAGATCAAAATTCCATCTGAATTGTTCTAACCTACTAGCAGCACTTCAGAACCAATCTCTCTTGTCCCAGCATTTTCATGTTTGCTTCTTCTGATGTGCAGTTAACAAACAGTAGGTCCAGAGAGCTACTTTCCTGTTTCATGTCACTAGGCTTCTGCTAAGCAGTAGGGGTAAAATCATTACCATACAATAAGCCAACATTCTAAAAATCAACATAAATTATTAGAAATATTTAAGCGGCTTCTTTATTATGTGGAACTACTTGTGATTTGGTCAGTTCCAAAAAGTAGTTAGGACTGATTATGTCACTTTATTACTGGTATCAGCACAGTTCCCAGTGATGAAAATCTGTGCAATGGAGAGCCAAGCAAGGGAGAAGGAGCAAGAACAGAAGAAAAAGGTGCAAAAAGCACAAGGAAAAAGAGAGAACAGATTCAAGCAGCTTTAGAAACTGCAAAAACAGGCAATACAAAAAATGTATTTCATAAAAATACAGACTGTTTTCCCAGACAGTTAAGTATTTTTGTCCATGGATAACACTTCCTTATTACTTATTTCTATACAGAAACATTAAAAGAATCGGAGGGAAAAAAAAAGCAGCAAATGAAGTACAGAGAAATTGCCCACTCTTTCAGTCCATGGCCATATTTTTCTTCTCTAGACTGTTCTGGAGCATCTACAGCGTTAACACAGAGAGAAGACTGTAACTGGAAGCTTAAATATGACAGAACACAGACACTCGCCTTGCATGCACACTGTCATTGTGAATTAGGCATGAGTTGACAAGCTAAAGACCTAGCTTGCAGTCTCATCATTCAATCATCCATCCAACCTCATCAATTGAGCAAGACAGTAACACATGTCCCCTCTAGCTTAAATGACAGCAAAACTGTGGGTTGTAATCACAGGTCATCTTCAAAGGACACACCATTAAGGATGGTTTTGTTCTGAATCAAGTGTTTACTGAGAATTACTCTAATATAATACTTCTCTCTGCTCCTTTTGACTCTTGCATTTAACTCTGATTAGAAGAACATAACAAAACAAGTATCTCATCATTTCTTAGGAATAAGCTAACAATAAATGACATTGGATAGAATACAGAATTAGTCACTTACAGTCCAAAAACCACGACAAAAATAAGGTCATCTAGATTAACTTCCGACTGCATCTCTAGCTAGTGCTAATCTACAGTGCTTTTGTTGCAGTCTAAACTATTTTAACCATCCAGAAGCTGTTTCAAATTACCCTGGACATAAAGACCTGAAAAATAAACCAAAATATAAATGACAACATATGCACCCTAAAAAAATCAGTGCCTCACCTATAGTTGGCATCTAATGTTTTTGTAACATGTAAAATGCATCCTTTTTTCTAAATTTGCCAAATCAGGATTTTGTTCCTAACGGCTCTTCCCCAAAAAAAGACTTAGCAGTAGTTGTCCTCTCCTTTTATGGAACTCGAGGACTAAGTCAGCCAAAGTGTGACCTCAAAGGATGCTGACGGAGACAAGGGAAAAAGAACAGGAAGAAAAGTTACATTTCTGTAGAAAGTGTAAAAGTAAAATGAGAATCAGTATTTCAGTGAGGGGATGTGCTCGTGTGGAGCTCATTCACTAGCTTCTAAACACCAAGAATTCCTTAATAAAAAATGGCTCAAGTCCAACAGACACCACAGCAGCGTCTCTGGGAAACGAACAACAGAAGGACAGATTCTCCACTCGTTAGAAAAATATAATCAAATCTCTATTAACATCATTTGCTTTGTGATAGTTTACATCAGCTGAGGATCTGCCTTGAGGAAAACTGAAAATTTGTTTGTTCTTCCATGTCGCTAGACATAACGCACATGCTTCTCAAACTCTACCAAGCTGAAATGAAATTCTAACCACCACATGCAGACATTTCATCATAAGTTTGTTTCTCTGTATTGCAGCCTCCCCACTTTCCCAAACATATCAATCTCAAGCATTTGATAACATCTACGAAATATATGGGGATACAGTTCTGTGACAGTATATAAACAGTACTGAAAATATATTTTATTATCAGAAAACATATTTTAAATTTGCACCTAGTGAACTGTTAAACATAACATTTTTATTTTATTTTTTTCATCACTCTGAGAGGAATGTTTTAATTCAAATCAAAAGGAAGGCACAGCTTTTGGGTAAGGATATATACTGTTTTCCAAATAACTGCACTCTCAGATTGCTATTACTATTTTTTACCAGATTCACATTTTCACCTGACAGATGTTATAAATGACCCCCTATTCACCAGAAGTTGGAGTACCTGAACTGTGCTTCAAACTGATCTTCTCCCCGCAACCTGTCCCTTTTGCTAGCTCTCCCATCCAACTTGGATGCATCCTTTTCAGTTGACCTTTTTGCCTCAATTTCGAGGAATTTTCAACAAACCATTTTTGCTGTTCCAGAAATTGATTGATGGGAGATGTAACATACAGGTTAATTATTTACTCTCTCTGGGTCTAAAGTTTCTGCCCCTAGCCTTCTTTGTATATCAGGTATAATTACTATCGACATGTGCAAAAGGATCACTTTAGAGTAGCAAATGGTTCAACAGCATTCTTAAATCCTTAAATAAATAAATAAAACTCATTAATTATTTTTAAATAGTAACATGTAAAATAAATGACCTTAAATGATGGGGTTTAAAACAAGATTTTTCTAGTCACAGACAGACATCAACTGACCTGACAGCAAAGATGTTCTACTTGTGGTTTTTTTTTCCCCCACAGTATTAACATCAGATTTGGCATATGCTATCATATCAGCTGAATTCCCTTACATGTAAATAGGATCGGGTATAGCAAAAGGGGAATACGTTGTGTTCTAATTTTCAGATTTTGAAGGCTATATATATCATTGAAGATTCTGAATTGCCCAAATAATTCTTATCCTGTCACACTGCAAAATGAGAAAGAACATTTTAAATTACATTTTAAATTATTTGTTACAATCAAATAACTAAAGCCACACAAATATAGGGCCAAAGCCAAGGATCAGTTTAAAGCTTCAGTTTATTTTTATTAAAAAGTTTAAATTCTTTTAAGCGGAATAACAAAAAAGCATTGAAAATTGTTTTCCTTCACACTGCAATTGATTTATTTTAAGACAAGAATCAAATTACTGAAATATTTAGCATCGTATTAACCACAGAAATATTTCTTACCCATGCAATTAAAGACTTATAATTGTATTTTTACTAAGTAATGTATTTTAACTTAGAAAGCCTACCAAATAGTCAAAAAATGCCAAGAGGAAGCCATGTGTATCAGCACTGGAGACTTTATTTGATAACGAAAGTGCTGCTATTTTAAATACAAAGAGAAGCTAGTGAGAGCGGGTGAATTTGAGAAGCCATGGCATAGTAAAGTAACCTAACTGAATTCCAACAGAAACCAACTTAAAAATTAAAAACAGATATTTAATAACTTGTGTTTCTATTATCTTGAGGAAAAATACTAGTAGATACTAGTAATATCTTAAGTAGAAATACTAGGCTGCAACTTGATTATCCCAGAAGTTAAGAACACAAAAGAGGCCAAATGATCCCACAACATACACATAGAGCAAAGCAAGTACTGTGGGATAGACACCAGACTCATTCAACCGTATTTAATTTTCTTCAGGCTATAACTCATACTACTACATAGGCAAAGTTAACTCTTTATTTAATCTTTGGCCAAATACACTTTCCTTCCTCACACGGATGACAAACATTTTCATTACATTTCTCAAGTGTGGGGGGGAGGAGTACTAAACCTTACTTTGAAACACTAACAAAGAAATGGATATCAAAAAAAGAAGACAAATATTTAAAGCAGAACTTGGAAAAGTAATTCAGATGCCTAAGAACAGTAATAACATAACACAGGGAGTTTCCCCCCCAAAAAAATGAGGAATTACAGAAATACTACCTTTGGCATACTCTTGATGAGAACAAAGTTGTCTCTTTGCAAGCCCTGAAGAATGGTAGATAATCTGCAATTCTTTCCAGCGGCTTCTGCATATTTAACTTCAAATGTGAATGATGGGTTTCTATTTCAAGAGTTGCATTGCTCCTGCAAAGGTTAAGTGGTTTTGTAAGAAGTACCCAACATGGGGCACCAGAAATGGTTGCTATTTCCTCCAGTTACTATAACCACCACCCCGCTATGCTGGCATGAACGTTCTCACACTGCTATTTCTTTTTGTTGTTGTTGCAATAGGTAGCGCAGGATCTGCTGAAAATCTGCTGAAAAGAAAAATCCCACCCAGAACAGCTCTCAGTCACAGGTAAAACAGGGACTCCCCATACGATAAAGCAAATCCAAAAGGCAGAAGGCAGAGCTGTACAGGCAGACGGGGTGCGTCAATACCCAGGACCTCGGTAGGGCCTCCCAACAGGTGAGGATCCCTCAGCGGTGAACTGCAGGTCTATGCAGTACTGGGGGATATTAGCACAGCACATCTTAGAAAGAAAAACAAAAAAATCAAGAAGAGGTTGTGACTTGCAACTCAGTTCTAGATATCCTCCTGAGTTTAAAACCATTCTTACGTAACTAGCTAAAGAATAAGGTGAACTCAAACTTATACACCAGACCCAGTAACTTTTTCTGAAGTGGTGCTTAGTTAGGAGGATTTCATGTTCAAGGCGACAGACTGGCAGTAATGAATTGTGAACTCTTCCATTTCTCTTCATAATGATAAGCAACAACATAGGAATCTTCTCACATTGTCCTGTTCAATTTCCTTCTCACTTAATTATAGATCAGGAGTAATTCCACTAAAATTAATTAAGTTACATCAGAGACTGGCAAGAGAAGGATTAGTCTGTCTACAGTGTGACACAGGGGAGAGACAACTGCTCTCCCACCACGGCCGTTCATTTTTAGCCTCAAAGAATATTAACCCATCGCATTTGCACTAATGACCAGAACCATTCAATTTCAGAGGAAAAAAAGCCACAAGCAGAGGACAGCAGGGGCAGCCTGCCAAGGACACCCACCACTGAAGAAGATTCCCTCAGTGTGGTCCTTCTCACCAGGACACCTGCATTTGGCATTAAATGTTTGTTAGACAAAATAAAAACACCCCACTCCAGGTGTTGTTCCCCCCCCACCTCAGACATAGTACTGACTGCTGCAAATCCTATTTTCCTGTTTAATTCTCCCTTTTCATTACAGAAGGAACTAAATGCTCTGGCAAACTATGATGGGCGTATGACATCCACCCCAGAACCAAGCAGCTAACAGTCAGGAGCACCCCACCTCCATGCGTTTGTGAGTCCCCTCAAAGTTCACAAGATGTCAAACATAAGGTAAGAGTTTTCAGGCCTGGGCTGGATGTGAATAAGGAAACTAAAGGTGAAATTCAACTATAACCCAATCCAAGAAACACGACTTGGAAAATGAGAAGAATTAGAAGCCATTTTACATTTTAAAATGTAACAGAACTCACCACCACCATTTCTGGATGTTTTTTAATGGTACCTACGCTTCTTTCAGTCACAATTCACTGCTCCTGTGTTCTGCTTTTGGTTTATCCAACAGTTTCTCCCACATCCACCTCAGACCTTAATCGTGCTCTCAGACATTGCCTACTCTGCTCCGTTTACTATTCTTCCACTTACTCCTCCTTTCTTGTCCTTTACTGCATACAGCAGTTCCCACCTCTCTCTCTCCCCCTCCAGATGTTACCACCTCACTCAGTGTTTCACCAACAGCAGAACGAACCTGGCTAATTCTTGCCCGGTCACTGACAGGTCACTATGGAGTATTCCAGAGACTGACTCCAGCTTCACCTCGTTGCTAGCACAGACTGCAGACTAGAAAGACAGATCTCAAGAGCAGTTAGGAGAAGAGAAGCACGCCAAGATAAGCAGGGAGACAGACACACCCCACATTCTTTCGGGCGCTTTGTCTGTACTACACAGATGTTGTCTTGCACAGCTCATCATAGCAAGCAGTGTGTGAACAAGAATTCTGGTGCTTCAGACACTTTCAAATAAAAAACTAACCAACTACAGGAATGCAGCAGAATTAAAAAAAAAATGCATAGGAGACAAAGTAAAATTTCAAATGGAAATGAAGATTAGATATCAGATGGTTAAGAAATTGCCATAGACTGCATAGGCTGCATTACAGCAGACAGGTTTAATTCCTAAAATTAAGAGCACTTTATTAGCATTGGAAAAAAATAAATTTGAAGTAGCCAGCACCTGGCTAAATATTATTAAAGATAAAAGGCTGAGCTGCACAAATCTGAAAGAGTCACCTTTACAGTGGTGGCTGTTGCAAACTTGAGCTGCAGGCTGGACAGGCGCTTCCCAATCCAAGCAATGCAGTACAATGCAGGGATAGTGAGCTCCTCTCTGCTCTTCCCCTACATCAAAAAGCCATGACCTTAACATACATGAAACTACTTCAAGTAAGTTCCCAAAAGCTGGAGACAGACATTTCAGAACATTCTGCTTTTACTTCAGCATCGCCTTTCTCTCCGTTACTAATACAGAAGATGGAGACACGCCACTGGCTCTGATCCATCCAAAACCACATGGGTCCTCTGTATTCCTCACAATATTTATTGACATTTTGATGGGGCCACGCTTATTAAACACAAGAACAAAGAGAAGTTACTTATTAGCCTGTGTGACAGATGGACAGAAGTCTGCTTTAACCAGCCATTCCAGATCCATTTCCACTTTTATATGACAGCATATGTTGTTGTTATTTACTGGGAGTGATCACACAGGTTACTGGCTAACTTTACAGCAACTTTTTTTTTTTTTTTAATTTCTTGGCCTAACTCATAAACAATGTGTATTTCTATAATAAGCACGATGGCTTAAAGTGAAATAATTCTACTAGCCTAGCCACTTCATCCTTTAAACAGCTTTTTTCCAGGAATTTCTGTATCCTCCAGGTCTAGCCCCATTGGCAACCAAGAGTCCTCTTGCAAAAAGCCTACAGCACAATGTTGACAAATTGTGTAGGAGGAAGAGAGTTAGAAACAGAGTAACTTATCAGATGCATCCTAACTAACAATATGGAAGCCTTCCCCTTACTCCAAAGTCAACAACCAGCACCATATATTAACTCTAACCAAAGAGGACAATTTTTCTTTTCTTTTCTTTTTTTTTTTTTGTCAGCTATAAAAAAATGCCATCCAAAGGCTGTCACGCAATATGGCAGGGAAAGTTATTTTTTCAGTTATTCTCCAAATCATCCGTGATAACCTTCCCTCTCAAGTCACTCCTAAATCCAGCTACTTTCTCGCTGACACATTAAATGACTACTTTTATAATACTAGTTCCACACTGGGTCATTTATAGAGGCTCCTTGTTTCTAAGTAGTTTTTTTTTTCCTTGTTATTTTTCTTATAAATTCCTACTGCCACCTCCTGCAGCTTTTTAAATGCAGACAGGACTCGGGACCCCTGGAGAGGTATTTTCCCCAAACAAACGACAGTCCTGTGTTCACAGATGTGCAATCTTGGTCTGCCCAGATGTACATGCTCCCAAAGTGCTGACAGTGAGATTCAACCTGTCAAGACATCATCACTGAAACACAGCTTGTTTTCTTAAACAAGATGTTTCCGAGTAAAACATAATATGGTACCCCTGCTAGATGGAAGACTGGCTTCAGCTGCAGAGCTTGCTGAAGAGATTTCCACCCAGGCTGGCCACTCTGTTCACAGCCTGTGGATTGCTGTCTCGTGCCTGCACAACTTCCCGCAGGGTTACAATCAAACTGGATGGCTGAAATGTTTTGCATTAACACTAATTCCCTAAATCCACACAACTTCAGCAACCTGGTTTAAAGCACAGCACCACAAAGAGCTGTACTGGCACAGCTCCAGCGATGGTCAACCACCAACCGTAGGAGACCCAGACCTTCCCGCTGAGACAACAGTGACGGTTTTCTTCTCTAAATTCATGCTCAGAACTACTCCAACTGATTTGTTTCACCTGAAACACTTCCCAGCCCAAAATACGCAGTCCAAGGTAGATAATCTGTTTGGAAAATTTCAGCTCAAATGGTTCAAGTTTGGGAAAGTTACAAGCAACTGAAACAGTCTTACAATAGAAAGCACCAGGCAACTTCAGTTACAGGTGCCCAGTCTATTATAATTTGAGCATGTATTTTTCCCTTTATGCTAATTTATATTTAATACAACATTATAGTTTTACATTTTTCCTCTTGAAGATTACTAGAAAGTGTTTCATGCAGGTTACTATTATGGCCACTTCTTATCTGAAAAGTATTCTCTTGAACTGATATTAATCATTACGGCATATAAACTGAATAATGAAGTGAAGCCCAGAAGAATTAAGTTTTTTGCCCAAACAAATAAGTTATTTTTATTAATAATGACAGTAACGCTTTACTTATCATGACAATCCAAAAAATCACCTACAGAAGTGAAAGACAAAGTTCTATTCAAGGCAGAGACAGATCCTCTAACTTCTGTTGAATGCCTATTTCTACAGCTGTTGAAGGAAAACGGAGAGCAAGCATACAACTGGTTCCTTCTGGTTAAACCCAAACTCGAGAGGATTCTCTCCCATCAGAATTTCTCAAGATGGATCCTCAAGCGGTGTTTGAAGAGGCAGCAGCAGAACAGAGCTCCACCTGAGAAGTCACAAAATACAAATGCCCGTAATTCAGACTTTGAAAAACAATGGCAACTGTTAGAAATCTAATACCTCAAGGTGTAAAATGAGAAAGGGGGAGAGAGGGTTATATAGTATTAAGGATATCCCCCAGAAATGGAAGAATGGAAACTCAAACCCCAAGTCTTATCTCCAACTTAATGGTCCCAACTATTGGTTTTCTCCTTCATAAGATCACCAGATTTAAGACATTTTAAGAAAATGGGAGGAAGACTGGTATCTTCCCACTATGAATTTAAATGAGAGAGAGAGAGAGAGGACCTAACAGAGTACAAACAAAAAGAGGTGGGATGGCCAGGGGGATGTCTAGGCAGGGACAGACACAGGTAGTGTCAGAACACACCCCAGTCATCTCCAGGCTCATGAATGAGGTATTCCTGAATGATAGCATTTTTTAATAAAAGGGCCCAAGAGCTGCTTTTTCACAGTTCCAGCAGAATAGCAAAATTACCAGCTTAAATACTTTAAATGCAATGTTCTTTTTTTTTTTTAAATACAAAAAAAAAGTTCCCATTGCTAAATCTCTCTTAAAACCACAGATGGAACCACAACAAGTGAGCCTGTCCAAAAACATTTACACTAACTCCCACTCCAAAATACAGTCCCACAGAGGCCCTTGCTACAGACAATGTCTTCGCTGTTATCTAATAGTTTTTTCTCTACTCCAGAAATGTTCTGGAGAGAACTCAGAATCTTCCCGTTGAGTTGTGCCGTAACTAAATACGATGTTTCTACATGATTTCTGATATAAATTCTATATGCTTCCTCCTATAAAGTACCCTATATCCTGTGGAATAACTTAATGCTGAGCCAGAACTACTGTTCCTCTTCAGAAATGAGGATCATAAACCAAGTTACGTGCTTTGAGGTCTGCTCACATCCTGCTTTGGGAAGAAGTACTAACACAGCAGAAATGCTGGGAAGATCTCTAGCTCTTTCTTAGGGAAAAAAAAAGGGGGGGGGGAGAAGTCTCATATTCTATTCCATGTACATTTGTATATTGTTCATATTACTATAGTACCTAAGCACCTGTCAGTGCCTACCAAGTGCAAGCTAATGAAGATTAGATTTTCATCATTAGATTTGCATCTTGAAAAGAACTGGAGTAGACCCACTAAAAAAAAAAATGGTAAAACTAAATAGTAAAACTAAACAGATGAAGGAGAAACAGTTCTTCAGTAATTCCAAGTGTTGCATTATATGCCACTGCTTCTACTCTATTAAATCCCAACCACAACACAAATTATATTGGAAACCTAACTTTAAAATGGTTAAAAGACTAAGTGGGGGAGGAAAAGGAAAATGATGAAACTTCTAGTGGAGGATACAAGTTACCATGAATCTATTACTTGGCTCTCCAAGCGTCCAAGTGAAAGCCACAGTTCTTCTGAAGCACATACCGTATGTTGGATTGACATGATGCCTCCCAAACTTCAATGAACATTTGAAATTTTAACTCACTTAAATGTAAGGAAGAGACATCACAGTGCAAATAAACACTCTTTGCAGAAAACTAGCACAGTTCTCACTGTGAGAAAAGACATTTTCTCACAGAAAAACAGTACCTAAAGTAGACACAGATTAACTCCACTATAAAACCATTGCGTCACAGCTACGTCTTTGACTTCTTTATACTACAGATCCAAAATACAAACACATTTGTTCTGAAATGAGCTCTCAAACTCAAAAAGAAGTTTGAATTTTGTAAGAATTACAATCTATTTGGACTTGTGGTTTCTTCAGTTATCTATTATTAGCTGGAGTTTAGTTGTCAAGACAACAGGTTCCACTTCTACAAAATGCTTTAACTGTAAGCAAAATGTCACAGTCAATACCAAAAGTTCATCAGATTGGCCTTGTAGCCAAGAAATAAGAGTACCTCCTTAGAATTGGGTCAGGCTGCCATCAGAACAATGGCAATCAAACAAACAAGGAGACTGGATATTTGTAAAAGATCACATTAACCTGGTGGAAACCAAAGGATTCAAGGAGCAATCCACCTTACACAGGATTGATGACACTACTTGGCTTATGTGCAGTACATTGCTACTATGGCCACCCCAAACTGGTCTGTGATATGTACAGTGCAACAGATGAATGTGTATGTTTCAATAAAGAAAAAACATTTCATTCATCAGAAATATTTTGGGATACGGTGGAGAAAAAAGCAAAAGAAAAAAAAAATCAGAGTGCAGTGAAGTCACATTGCCAGAAAATGGAAATCAGAGGAACACAGCAGTTGTTATGTACTGAACATATCCCACTGCAGTACCAATGGGGGAAAAAAGCAACATGCTTCTAGAAATTAGGTCAAGCCTTGTACAGTGAGAAAAACTGAATGTACAACAGAGACTGTTTTTCTTGATTATGTGATGTATGCATGACAGCAATAAATAAAATGCAACATGAGACACACCCAAAATCTATAATTCACCAGCTTGCTATCTGTCCACAAGGCACCAGTGGGGGAGTCTGCCAATATCCAGTTTAGTATTTGTAAAACTAAGTACCTTAGGATCACATCTTATTTTCCTTACCCTCTATTTTTCTTTCAAATTAAGTACTTTGTATTTAAAAAAAAAAAAAAAAAAAAGCAGATCAGCATAGTTAAATAATGTGAATATCCTCTTTAGAGTCCCAGACTCTCTGTATAACTGTTTTCATGCATAAAGTCAAAATAACACACCTCCTGGAGGTTAGCTATGAAATCTGCTCCCTCAGCCCAATACAGTTGTTGCAATAATCTTTAGGTTTATATGAGCCATAGGCTGAAACAATGGCAGAACAGTCTACCCAAAGCATTTTTCCCACCCCACTGGCATTCATTCAATATAGGAGAACAGAAAAAGGCAGAAGAAAGAATGGATATTCGTGGGTAAATGTACATGGAATACTCTAAGGGATTTAGAATCAGTTATTATCAGTCACTTTATTTTACAGATCCATGTGAAAAACACGAGATAGACTAATCTTTTTTTTCCTTTATATATATGTACACATGCACACATATACACACACATACACACACCACGCAGCCATCATCTCTTTTATCTTTTATCTTTTTGCCTCTCTAAATACATGCTTACTTTAACTCGGAGAAAGCAACAGTACCCTAAACACCAACTCAGATGCAATCCTTCCCCTCTGAAGAAATGCTTCAGAAATACTTGCAACATTTAGTCAGAACATTTATTCTGTTGCAAGAACAGATGGGAATTAATTAATAAATTACCTGAAAGTATCAGTATTAGCTCTTGTTAACTCTGTTTGCAGGAAACCAGAATAGCTCACTGGCAGCAAAACAAAGAAGAGGAGAAGAAAAGACGAGTGGAGGGGAGAAGAAAAGAACATCAATGTACAAATAACCTCCTCAGTATGCCATACTGAGGGATACGTGGGGAAGGTGTCTGGCGAATTGGAAGCAGTCCTCTTGAGCAACAGGCATTTTTGTCAAATTTGCATTTTGAGAGATACGAGAGTATTGTTTCCTGCATCCCTGTGTTGGAACAGCTCCTTGGCTCAGCCAAGACACCAGGCACTCATTGTCAGACTCAGAGCTTCTGGATTTGCCTCTCCTTTTTAAGTGCTATGTTTTATTTTTATCTCACAGGTTATTTTCAACATGTGGTGATGTAGCCCTATAATGTCGAAATGAATCATTTAGTTTGCATTAAACAGTGCCACTGATAACCTATTAAGATACGCTTCTTTTCCTTTAAGTATTTACTGCCAACCAGTTTGAACCCTGCGCATTATGAAGGAAGGCTACAGTTGCCTGGGTTGCTGTTTTTATTATCATTTTGTATTAAGACTTAACAAATCTTAACTTAACTATCCAGCTGCTGGGATCCTTCTACACAGTCTACTAACCTTAAGTTAAAGCAGATTTTTAATTCCTACCCAGCCCCTATACATAAAATACCACTGTGAACATTCCTAAACCATTATACAGAGCAAATTCTGACGTGTTCCATACAAACTCTCCTCAAATCAAGAGGACCTACATTTGTACAGACACAATATGCAATAACCTATAATGTAAACACATTTTTCCCCTCACAGACATGAACAGAAGAGAAGTTCAACTTTGAATATGTCCCACATTTTCAGTTATAAACACAGACTTAGATATAAAAGGGGAATCTGTCTTGAAAGTAGTCAGCACTTTTTTCTGGGAATAATCTCAGTTGTGAACAGTACTCGTGCCAGCAAGCACGGCCAGCCATCAACATCAGTCCCATCAGCATGGGACTCCTGCAGAGCTGGGATCAGTAAATTTGTTTTCCTGAAGATCATATACAGGAAGAATTTAATTTAAGCTCAATTATCTGGTAAACTGGGGAGAACTGGGGAAGGAGTAAAATCAAATTTTATAAAAAATTAAAAAAAAAAAAAAAACACTAAAAAAGTACTGACCAGGGAAAATACACTGCTGTGTACTGATTTACAAACACGTTTCCATCTCTTCCACATTCCCCTTTTTCATGGCAACTGGTAACTTGGATTTTGGGACAGGAAGAGGCTGTTGGGGGACTTTCCTTTTTTTTTTTTTTCCTCTTTTTTTTTTTTTAAATACAGAATTCAAATCATGGGACCAGACTCATTTATTGCAGTGAATTAACCAGCATTGCCCATTTACAATTCATGCCTGTCTCACTTCGCAGCTTTTAACAAAAGTGAGAGCAAAGTTCATTGGCAAAGGGGTGACAAAGTGTGCCACTTTTTTTTTTGTCACCTTGGCAAGTTTTCTTGCACTAAGGGGATAATTCAAGCTCTTCATCCCATGCAGAGGCCACAGGTAACTTTCTCAAGAAGGCTACTTGAATAGTCAACAAGGTCAAATTCAGACCTGGCATCCAGAAGAACCTTACTACGGTAAGATTCATAGGGTTTGTGGAAATGGCTGGAGAAATAGTCTAATCAGCAGAGAGAAGAAAATTAAATTAACAGTAAAGAAAAGGTCCAGAAGTCATCTTAGTTGTTCCAGATGGCAGACAGTCCTCTACAACAAGCAGTTTAATTAAATAATGTATGGTACAAGAGCGTGTAAAATAACACAGGAAATGGAGTCTTGTTCCTTCCTCAAATGTTTGAGATGGCAGGAACCTAACAGCTGTTCATGCATAGGAAAGAAAAAGAATAGCAGTTTTTTTTGTACATTTATTACAAGCCTCTATGATATATACTCCAGAGTATTTTTTTCTGGAAGTCCTTGCTCCTTGCTTTAGTTCATACTGGATTTCAAAGATTCATGAACCTTCAATTTTAAGTTTTCTATATGATAGCTTCACTTTAAAGGTTCCAGCCCAAGGAAGACACATTTGTTAAGCTAATTAACATATCTACATGCATTATATACATGTTTGCTTTTTTGCATTATCAACATTATTCTAGCCCATTTTATATAACTCAGTTATATGGGCTCTCGTATTTGTACTATTTACCTTTTACAGGCTACCTCACATTAACATGAAAACCACAAATAACATCCTTAACATTTTTTTTAAACATTGACAAAACAACATATTCAGATAAGTATCATCCTGAATTTAGCCTTTTTGCTCAAAAAATATTCTTAATTAGAAAAAAAAAAACAATGCAAAAAAAATACCTCCTGCTCAGATCTTTGCAGGACCATTTGACACTACAAAGGGAATATAATCTTAAAAGGGTAGGCACAGAAACAATGCAGGGGAGATTGCACAATGATATTCATGCCACTTTAATCAAATTCTAATTAATCTGATGGTTTTACATTATGACATAGTTTTGGTGAAAACAGACATACCTAATTACAATATGATTTGTTTATCCAGCAGCTTAAGGTTTTGACTGTAAAATAGATGTCCACAAAACAAACGTGCCCTGCAGCATGTAATTTACTTGGATATGAAAAACCTTGAACAAAAAAAATTATGCTGTGTCAGCAATCAGACAGCTAAACAGAAATTGAAAAGGTAGCTAATTGCTTTCAGACCTACATAGCAAATACTTGAAAATAAAGTGAATTTTATCATCTACCATCTCTAGTGGTTCAGATTTTGATGTGATAACTCACTATAGGTTCTTCCACTATTAAAGTCTCCATCTGTAACTGTGTGTTCAAGGTCTAGCCCATGGAGCAATGTTGAAATAAACCTGTTGGCTCTTACAGCACTCAAGCCTATCACACATGCAAGCTCTCAGAAGAAACTTTGAAGGCAAAGGTCAAAGACAAACTTTTTTTACGTTTATTTTCTAAGCCTTTTTTCTTTTAACTTAAGTAGCATAAAGATTATAACACAAATTAGTGCCAAACAGAAACTGCTCAACATCAAGCATAAGGACCTTCCAATTTGTCACCCCTGGTGTTTTTTTTTCCCCGTATCCTGAATGTCCAAATACACAGACTGTGACTTAAATCTTATTACTGAGAGACCCAAGCAACAGCATGCCAGAAATTACTCCAGGAAGATGTACCACTATCCTGCGTTAGGGTTTTTTGTTTGGTTGGTTGGTCAGTCTGTGTTACAAAGCAGTCTTACTATATATAAACTAAATTGGATAAGACAGTCAAATTTTATGCTAATTATTGCAGCAGAAGTCAAGCACGTAATCTTCTTTCATAACACAGCACTTCTGCATAACTGGACAGGAACATTTAATGACAGGAAAATCATAAACACATCAACACATGAAGTACTGAAAGAACGAAAACACTTGGCTAAAGGGAATAAGACATGGCATAGCCACTCTTGAGAACCAAAACCTCATTTGGCTTGTTACTCACCTCAGTTCAAAGTGAACAGAAATATAGAGCTGGTTCAAAATGACTAGATTTCTGTACAAGTCTCCTTCCATTTCTAGAAAGCTCTAAACTACTTAGAATTAGCAGCAGGTAAATGAAACTGGGAAATCGACAGTAGAAGATATGAAAAAATACAGAAATAATGGGCATCTTATATAGTATTTGTACATGTAAGAAACAAAGATTAATATTGCTAGCAATTAAGTCAGATAAACCATATTTAATAGCAGATCAGGAAGATGCATCTTCTATCCAGCAATATATGATCCTACTCAGTAAAACAAATGTGAAGAGGATCAAAGTAATGAATTAAAATACCAAAATTTTGGTAATTTCTTTCATAAAGTTCCAAATTTGCAATGAAAAGCAATGAAACTAAAGGAATTTTAAAAAGAGGGAAAAAAAAAGTAAAATAAAATGCAACTAAATAATACAAAGCAAATCTCCTAAAGAAGTTCGTAGTCCTTGTCAGAAACATTCCTGTGGATCTGTTTTCCATCAGAAAATCCAACACATCAAAGCAGAAATACTGCTTGTAATGTATCCTTTTGATGACATCAATCATGAAATAAAAACGGAAATAGGCATTTTATAATGCAGAAATTTTACAACATTTCATAACATTATGACTTTCCATTCTAAATGATTTTTTCTTTTATTTTGCATGGTATCATAGAATCATAGAATCACAGAATGGCCTGGGTTGAAGAGGACCTTAAAGATCATCTAGTTCCAACCCCCCTGCTCTGGGCAGGGTTGCCAACCACTAGAGCAGGCTGCCCAGCGCCACATCCAGCCTGGCCTTGAATGCCTCCAGGGATGGGGCATCCACAACCTCTCTGGGCAACCCGTTCCAGTGCCTCACCACCCTCTGAGTGAAGAGAATCATACAAGACTACAGAAGAACACTTTGATCCAATATAAATGTAATTTTTTTTTTTAATACAAAAGCGATTTTTTCATTCTGCTATAAGGCAATCAAATGTTGATATGGTGAGTTTTCCAGTAAGATGTAAAATCCCATTCCTACCAAAAACTTAAACAATATTATTCTGACCCATCAGACAGCTACCTCTGACAGGACTTCAGCAAACAATATAAGCTGTGGTTTTGTAAGATGTGGAAAAGATTGTTTGATTGTGCTTTATGTAACAACAGCTAGTAGCACTGTGGCAAAAAGAGTGACCTGACACAACTAAAAACGTATACGTTCAATATCAGTGAAGTATTGTCAGCTGCTTCCCTTCTCAGAAAGTAAACTGCATGATACTTGACTAGTTACATAGACAAACTTAAGACATCTCAAGGATATAAAACAGAATTGATTACTTTAACCACATGCAACAGCTTCATGAGTTAGCAACTTCCTTCCACTTGCAACAAGAGTTTATGCAAACTTTGCTCTTTTTTGGCACTTGGAATGTTTAGAGTTCAGGTTGTCTTTTTTCATACTCTGTATTTTCTTCCACTTCACCAAAGCCTTAGTCCTGTCACTGGAGGTTGGACTAGATGAATTCCAGAAGGTCCCTTCCAACCCAAATTACTCCTCAATTCTCTCTGTATCATTAGAAGATGAGGCAAGAGTAAGTACAGAGCTGTTACTAATGCTCACAAAAGATGTTTTACACCTGTAAGAAGAGAGGTCTCTAGCGTACAGCAAAGAAACAAATTTGTTTCTGTGCCTTAATTAGGGTCTATTTCTCAGCCTTATTTAGGACCTGCACAGACTACTAATTTTTTATTGAAGTTCACCAAGTTCTTTTTCATCATTGTCCACTGATTTTTTAAAAAGACTGTCAGGTAAAATTTACTGGAGTCTGTAGGTAGCATTGTTTCCGCTCCAATCATACAAATAGCGGTATTCAGAAAAGGCTGTGATGATCTCTCAACTCCCAGTGAAATTAATGCAACTCTGCATGTAAAGTCCCTTGCAAGATATGAAGGAAGCTTGACTGATGGACCTGACAGCATAGTTGTGTGAACACACATACACGTTTTTCCATGTTAAATTCACCAAATTACCTCAACACAGATTAATGCAATTGCCATGAACATGAAGCATTCTTTTCCTCTAGATTTGCATTTTTCCTGTGGCTTTGCCCCCTTCTCAACTCAACTCTGACTCACAGACAGATTAGAAATCAGATCAGCCTAGAATTTGCTACAGTGACTTAGCCTCTTTGGACTAAAAATAAACGGTAGATAGAGCGACTGGGAAAAAAAAAAATCAATGACAGTCAGCCCCAACGTGCTCTATTTTACCACAGTAAGAACAAGCAATACCTGAAGTTTACAGGGCTTCTCTTCCTACAGCACATTTCCACCCCAGCTCCTGCAGCTCTGACTTCACAGGACCACCTGAGAATACAAATAACTAGAATGTGTACACTGAAGACTGAGCCCCTTAGCCTTGCAATAAACATTTCTGTTAAAGCAACAAAGTGAAATAATCACCTGGCTTATTCTACGTAGCTGCGTAAAGCATTTACTGTGACAACTCAGGCTGTCACTGCTGCAGTAAGCAATCCTCGCAGAGCTCCATGTACCAAAATAATACCCTAAAGTAGTAGCAGCATGATTGGATTTCTACATGCATCTAAGGTCACCCAGGTCTCATGTCTGGTCTGCTGATCCCTCCACCGCCCAGACACCTGCGCGGCACAGGCTGCCTGCACAGGAAGGCTGGAGAGACCTCCTAACAATGTGCTCACTTGGAGATCGGGAGCGCAACATCCTGAAGTAGATAAATACAGTGAATTAATCAAGCCACAAACTTCCTGACATTCTCCAGAAGGGGCAGGTTTATTTTTTTCTCCAGACCGCGGACGTTTTGGTATTAATTTGAACAGGGAGGAACGCTGGAGTCTGCTACGCAGAAACATCTAGTCAAATAAATACGTCATTAAGCTAACTAGATACAGGATTGTCTAGCAGATGGATGACATCTTGGTTGCTAGTGGAACACTTTTCTATAGCCTTGTTTGAGGCAGACACATATGGCTCTCCCAAGTATTGATGCAAGCTCCCAGATGGACTAGATCACTGCTGACACCTTATTATAAACCCTAGAGATGAAAGAAAGGAGCACAGTTTTTGAATCACAACACAGGACTCTGAAATATTCAGACTTCCTAAAAATCAAGTTTATAATGGAATCTTAACTTCTTTCCGTTGAAAGCAACTACTTTTAACCAGGAACAGAAAATAGTGGAAATGCTACAGAAAGGATGATTAGAAGAGCCTCAAGGAACCATAAAGATCCATAAAAAAACAGAAGATCCATAAAAACCAGAAGATCCATAATGTAAATGTATATCATAACTATGTATATGGAGTTACTACTATTACAGCTCTGAGGATGCAAAAAATTATCTGCTCTGCAGCTGTTACTGACACCAAGGAGCTTCCATCTGGAATTTCTTGATTGGGGTGGAAGGGAAAAGCAAAGAGGAAGCCATTTAGACATTACAGATGCATGACTTCTCTGAAACATCTGTGTCCTAAAGTACAAGGGAGAGAGGGAAAGTGAGGTCTTTAGGTACAGGAGTGACAGGAAAACTGTCAGAAATATGTAGGAGATAACAGAACCAGTTGCCTACAGCAGTTATTTTTTTTTGGTAGGTGTCAGGAGCACCTGAAAACATCTCAACTACCTGAGGGGAAGAGGTCGTATTTTACTTATCATGGTCAGGAAAAAAATACTCATTTAACATTTTTACACTGTGAAAAGAGACTTTCTTTAGCATCCATTAATAAGTTCACTCTTCTCCTTCACCCAAAACTAAGAACCAAGATATCAGGATGATGACTTCTTATGTATTTTCTCTTGCCCTAGTACCTGCTATTCCATGTAAACCATGAAAATTAGATTGTTGAGACTGTTACAACTCTGTGACAAAGCTCTAAAAACGAATAAACTCAAATTTTAAAAACAAATCAACTCGCTGACCCTGAGAATATGTTTGGAATTCTGTATATTTATAAGTCAGGGAGATGCTTAGGTTGCTAAAAATCTATCTGCCTCTGCTGCAGTGGCCTTAGACTCAACAAGTGTGCAAACACCTTGGACATGTCAACTAAATGTACAGCAGCTAGTGTATCACAACTCATTTGTCCCTTCATTTTTTAAAGAGACACTTCTGTTAACATCTTCAACCACACAATCATTTCAATGTATTGAAATCAGAGTTGCTCCCAAGTTTTCATTCATATAACAACTTTCAGGCAGCATTTTATCTTCGTGGTGGATTGAAAGTTCAGAAGTTTTTTTGTTTTTTTTTTTTTATAAGGAGAATATAATAATCCTTGAATCATCTTATAAAATAGATTGTTTATAAACAAAGAGAAAGGGTATTCTTTTCCTCTTCAGAGAAAGAATATAACCTCTACCGCCATCACCTCAGGCGTCTCAACAGGAACATCAGAGAACAGTCTTAAATTTTGTAAGGGTAACTTTCAAAAGGGTGCAGGTAGAACAGAATTACAGCTATGTACGCTGCATCTGCAACTGCTTCAACTGGGCAGTTCCTCTTCTCTGCAATACAATGGGAGACAAGTTCAGCTGGACAGAAACAGGGAAAAGAAGACAACTACCTCCTTTCTCAGAATGCTTCACGGTTCATTTTAACCCCTTAGAATATAAAAGCTTCAGGACAATAATTGCTTTATGTAAGTCTTCCAATGCAAGACATAGGAAAGTGCGACTTGCAAACCTCTGTGGTCAGGGCTGACATGATGGAATGTAAATTAAAGCCTTTGGACAACAGAGGCCTTGGTTCTCCCAATAAACTTCCTCAGATGAGCTCCAGATTGAAAAGAAGTGGCAAGACAGATATTAATCAACATCCACGAAAGCATAATGAAACACAGCTCTGCGTAGCACTAGCCAGTTTCTGGGCTGCACGATATTTTTCAATATTATTAATTTATATCAAAGCACACAAAACCCAAAAATCTCCTCATTTCCTACCAACCAAAGGCTCCAGTTTTACATCTGCTGAGCAGAACTTTTTTTTTTTTTTTTTTTTTTTTTTCAAGATGGAAATACAAAGGATCACCGCAGGTCCCCAAATCTGAGGTGGGTCCACAGGGATTTTTTCAGTCATTGTCTCTGCAACAGACTTCTCATGCAGGCTGTGCAAGGAGACCCCATGTTCCTAGAAACACAGTGTCCCTGGTCGCAAAGTAGGATCCTTGGCAGTTTTGCTCCATGCCAAGGACCCCGAAACCACCAAGCCTCCGGCCAAACCACAGTTCACCAGGAATCAAAGAGAGGTCATGTCTTGTTTTGGTTTGAGTGAAAGTCTGTCAAATCTAAAATATTTGCAATGAATCATCTCAAGTTCAATGTACTGCCATTTCTGACTAAATTATGTTCACTTGAAAGTTCGCAATTAGCTCCATCTAAAATGCCTCTTCATAGCAGCATTGTGAAAACTGATCAATAATAAGTGACGCTGAGGAAAGTCAAGATAAATCAAGTACAGGATAAAATATTGAAGTTAAAGTATGGCAAACATCTATGTCAAGAGGCTCTCATTCATACACAGATGGTCTCATATCACTGTAATTCAACTTATGTTCTGAATGATGTTCTCATTCAGATGTAAAATGACCTTTGATTGATTCAAGCTAGAGCTATAAGGCTGTTCTATATTCATCACAGCATTCACACACAAGTTTAACATACTTTTAACATACACATCTTGACTTGACACTTCAGGTGATTTGCTTTGGTGTCTCCATGTAGACATGATTAAAGGCTTTTATCTCCAACCTCTAACAATACCCAGAGGGAGAGAGGGAATAGGAAAAGGCAGTCTGTTGCTGGTCGCATATTCAACTGAAGAGAGAACTCATCATCTCAAAAGACACTTGGCAGGATATCTTATGCATCTAACTCCTCCTCTACAGCCCACAGAAGCCCTCTTTTCCTCTCTATTTCTTTTAATTCTTTTAATTAATAATGGTGAGGTTTTTTTGGTAATTTAAAATAAATACATAAAAGAAACATGAACAAAATGCATCTTAACTCATTATTGTGCATTATCAGCACTAACGCACACCAGCACTGTGGTATTTCTTTCTTGAAACTTACCTACTTGCCCAGCCAGCACCCATGAAAAAAAGGAGATCAATCTACACAGATTACTGGAGCTTTCTGCTGTAGAAACTTCACATAACTCCAGTTGTTTTCATCAAAAAACTATAAAGATCATTAGAACAAAACAGTGATTTTCACCAACAGCTGTGAGTTAGAATCTTAATCTCTACACCTATTGTAGGTAACTTCCTCTTGCAGCTAAAGAGATTTTTATCTCCCTAATCCTCCGTACATTAATGCCTACACTAAAAGTGATACTATCACTGTTATCAATCTAATAAGGCACAGTAAGAATAAAGTAAATTGCTTTGATGAGAAAGTTTTGCCATAAGGTGCTAAGTAGAACAGGTCAGATAAAGCATACATTTGACAAACATTGGCAGTATTTCTGTTCATCAACAGATGGTAGCTTTTCGAAAAAAAAATTATTATTATAATCTATGTGAAAAGTAAGCACCAAACAGTACCTGTATTCAACATAGTGCAAGCTGTTTTGATTGGATAGATGGATCACTTTAAGCTTCCCAGCTAAATAAAGTTAAGTCACAGCTTCAGCCATTTTAAGTGAAAATTGAGTATTTGCAAAAAGTTAACCTCAAACGTGCTGTTTCTAGAAACCTACTAGGAGGGTTATTAAAACAGTATGAGGAATTTCAAAGAGTCACAAACACAGAAAACATCCATTTTGGAAATAGTTATAGAACCCTCTCCCCTTCAACTACCCATACAAATTCAGTGAGGAATTATAATTAACACAAACCTTTTGTAAAACAAAAACATCTACACACTGGCCGACTGAGGCTATTAGTCAGCCCAAGTCTGGCTTTTACATTACCAGCTGCAATCTTTAATTTAGGAGTATTGTATCCTATCTGCACGTACTCTTCCAAACGTTCAATTTCATTTTGCTTAACACTAGTTAAGCAAAACCTACAAAACCAGTCATCCATTAAGGTGAAATTATAAGAGAGGAACATACACCTATTAGGTAATTCACAGAAGGCGCCAGTTCAACAGCTATGGAGATTAAATTAGGTTATTTTTTAAGTGTTCCTCACATCATCTTCTCTCCCACACCTCCTGCTGTGCTCGTCAGCTCTGACCCATAGGGCGGAGGTCAGGCAACTCACTTCTGTCTTACGAAAATCCCAAGCAAACCGTAGCAAATGTCCAGTTGAAATTCTGTATAATGCAGGTCAAAATAACCTCTTAGCATCACTTGACACAATAACTAATGGTTAAGCAAAAGCAGAAAATGAAGCAACACCAATTACACCCAATAGTTGGGTGTAACAATTCTATGTGAAGCAATTACATATAGTACATCCCTACTATATGTATGTCTAACAAATTTATATTAATTCTTGCTTCATGTGTCATTAACACCTAATGGAATGTTTAAAGGTGTTTACAAGTCCAAAGTAATAATGGATCACTCTTAATTAACACACAGTAAAAAATTCATGAAAGGCTCAGTGGAAGAAGAGGGTTGTTAAGGAGATTGCTTCATATCTCTGTCACAGACTGCCCCCTCTTTTCCTTCTATGAAATGGAGAACAAGTAGGTTACAGGTGTGAGAAACCAAAATAATAGGCTCAGTTACACCACATAAAAAGGTAACTAAAACAGAATCACACTTTTTTCCTTCTAATAATCTCTGGAATCAAGAAGAGCGGAAGTTGTGTTTAAAAAACAGAGTACTGTTTGAAGATGCTTGCAAGTACTGGACGCAGAAAATTAAAGACAAAGTAGAGTAGCCTTATACTGGCATATGCTGGACATAACTAGACGGATGAGTCAACTACTATTTCAGAATTCTGAGTAAAACCAGGATTTGTCCAGAAGAAAACACTGTTTTCCAGCCTTCTCTCAATGTTGAAGAGAGTTTGGACTTCACTTTATTAAGCACTAATATTCATTCTAATAGAATTTTATACTATCATCTAAAATCATGACTTAAATATATTCAGTGGTCAAGGATTATGGTAGAATCATTCAAACTTCAAGATATTTATCATACAATTATTCATAAGAGCACTTCTTCCCTAAAAGTCATTACCTCTTCTACAGACAAACTTCAGAACATATGAACAAAATGACATACTGAACATAAAAAGAATGAAAATCTCCAAACTTGTCTTTTATAGGCAATAGCAAGTTCAATATGGTGAATAAGTTTTTTGAGAAACAGATTTATTGTTAGTTTCCATTTTTAACAAACAGGGTACCAGGGTGCTTAACATGGAAGAAATCAAGAGCACTAGGAGATGCAAACACGATGAAATTTCTAAAGACGCTTCCTCAACACATCCCATTCTCGTGTGCAGCATTCAAACAGTGGGGCTTTTCTAGGAGATACAGTTCTGCCTTTTTGCACTAATCCTAAACATGCTAGTTCAACAACGTGCGTACACTGTCCACCACTGTTACCACTTGTTTCCCCTGTCTTATAGACAGCTAAGAATCAATGTCAACACAGACAAAACTTTGTAATACCTTACTCAAAGATTCCTATACAACTTTCAAAATACTCCATACACTTGTCCCTTTTTCCACTGGTACTGGTATTAAAGTCCAAAGACTTTAATACTTTCATTTATCACCTCATCTTAGTGAAAACAAACATGAAATTATAATTTAGTCCTATCCAAATGCATACTTCAAATACTTACCAGTACTCTAGTGAGCAAAATTCCTCTTAAGACGAATAGCTCTCCAAAACCGCACAACTGAAACTTGTACTGAAAAGCGAGTAACAAGCACACACGTTTCTGAATTCAGTAATATGCAAAAACAAACAAACAAACAAAAACAAAAACCCCTCCTGTTAGAGTTAAAAGAAATATTTTGGATAAAATATTTCAATCATGCCTATCAACCCATCCACTTCAAAATTGCCTATACACATGCTTGTCTACTTAAAAATTGTCTGTATAGAACTACTGCTTTTTCACTGAGCAAGGGAGAGACTAAAGCCTGGGAAAAATGCTGAAAATGTTTGTTTTCAATGTCTGACATAATGTTTAGTTCAGAATATAACTAACTTTGCTTTAACAGTTCCAACCTTCAGGACTAAGCATTTGATTCAACACAAAATATGTTATGTTTCTAACATCACTCTTAATGGAAAAAGTGCCTCAGCTTAAACTTTTTTTTTTTTATTTTGAGTTATCTAGCCATCAGATCAGAAACTCTATTACACCTGCACTTCCGCTTAACCTGTAGCAAAACCTATGCACAGTCGCATCAGGCAGAACCACACCACAGGTTTACACTGTGCATAACTCCTCTGTCAGCAGAAGTTTATTTATCCCTGCCACGAAACTTTACCAGCCTTTCGGCATGGATGCTGACTATCACTGACTTGCATTGTTCCCCAAACTAACAACATTTTTAAATGCTTTTCTGTTTTAGCAGATAATAAATTGCAAAATCACTACCATTTCTCATCCTCTCTTGGTGCTCTCCTCAAAAACTAAATTCCGTAGCCCATAAACTACTTCCACAATAAAACAACATCCCAAGTGAACACAGCTACCTCAGTGGGGAATATCCAAACTCTTGTGCCCGGCAAGTTTTCAAAACCCAGAGGAAAAAATTTCTCATCAGTTTATCTGCAAAATGCAGACATTAAAAATAACTACTGGGTGTGGATGTGCCACTTTCCCAGCCCTCTCCCCACCGCACGCACTTCCACCCCCAACTTCTTTGCTGGTTTTCATGTAGATTTGTGCCAGACATTCGGCATCCTCATTAAGTGGTGTCTGGCAACCTGCCTAAGTTTTAGTGGGTTCTGGGAATGCCAATATATTAACCAGAGGACTTTCTGCATACCCTAAAGAGATTTTATTCAAGAAAAGTCAACCATTTGGCAAAAAGAAAGCTTAATTCAAATCCAGGAAAGCTCTCCACTGGCAATAAGGAGAGAAATTGCATTTAGGTTCTTCCTAATTTCTGTCTCCCATCTGAAAGAAAAGTTTGATGGAGAGCAAGATCATTTAAAAGGTCAGAGTGCTGTCTGTAATAGGATTTTGGAGAAAAGAAAGGCAGATATGAACAGCACAGACCCAGCACAACATCAAGAAAATGATTCATTTTCACTCCCTTGTCTCTTGTGACCAAAATAATCTTAAACAGGAAGATTAAATTTACCTGCTATTATGCCGAGTGATAACGAATGGTGATATGGGTACTTGCAAATTTCCATTGCTTAACTAAACAATAAGAAAAAGCATTTAGCAAAATGCACGTACATTTAGCATATTCCAAATATGCTAAATCAAGGCATATGCTACTGAAACGCATACATTAAATAAATATAGATGATGAATACAGAGACATTTTGCCAGCATGAAGAACAGAAAACACTGTAATGTGATCACTCTTTCTAACCTGCACGCTTCCTTTCTACCGCAGTCCCCTTACAGTTACTATCGCTCAACTGACAGTCTCAGAAGTAAGCACATAAAACTCCTCTCTAAAATAACTAACTTACATTTCTCTGTAAATTATAAGGTTCAGAAGAATGCAAAGAAAAAAAGGTCAACAGCTTTCCTTCACTGGAACACTCTGCCTGTGCAGCACATAGAAAAAGTTAAAGGACACTGGACTAATGTGTCATTATTTTGTTCTGAGACTATTTCTGCAGACTTACGTACCTAGAGAGTCCCATTAATTGCAAGAAGTTATTCAGCTAATCAAGTCCTCTGCTATCATTTAAACATCACTATCCATTTTTACAAAGAAATTCCTTTAAACTGACATTTACTTCAAACTCGTCATTTTGATTTGTGCAAAAATTTGCTGGTTTCCTGACAGCAGCTCCAAAATATCATGATCCCTTTATAATGACTAATTAGCACTGGAGAGTTAACAAGAAATCAATTAAAATCAATTCCATTTGAATGTTTTAGTGTACATATTAGAAGTCTGGCAAAAATAAGATTATGTTTGGTGGGAAATAAATTTTTAGCTATCTAGGCTGCCTTTGCTTAGACATCAACCTTCTAGGCAAGACGGCTATTCTTAAAAATAGCTGTCAACTGAGAAAAGAAAATGTATATGTATGAATCATTTCACTACAGGGTTGGATTCCCAGAAACTGATGCACCACTGTTCTGGCATCAGTGCCTTTAACGAGCAGCTGATACTAGCTTGGTGCCATTGAAGAATTTCACGGTTACCACAGAACCAATCTGCAAAGAAATTCGTCTCCAAACTCCTAGAAGTATTTGTATTCCCTAACTGGCAATTCATTTGCAAGGAACTGTTTTAAACTATTAGAAACCAGAGACAGAACAGAAAAATCTTTCCCAAGGCCACTTGTAAGTTCAGTGCAAGAATCATTCCTGACGATGCAAGAGTTGGTAGGCAGGCATGAACTTTTGAACACTTCATTTCTCTCAAAAGTAATTTAATTCTATATAATCTCTAAGATACCTCTTTTTTTTTTTTAATAATTTACTTCTTTTTGGCACATCATAACCTGAAAGTACTCCCAGTGATTTTAGACAGCATCCCGTAAGTGCAACCAGTTCTTGGTGGCAGGGCAGCAGCCACTAGAGAGAGTACTGTAGGGCAGCTGTGAAAAAAGAGAACTAAAGTTTGGTCACGAAAATTAGAGGGAAAACTTCTCTCTCCCTCCAAAAAGAAAAAAAGACATGGTACCTTCAGTGAGCAGAAAACTAACAACTCATCTTTTCAGGTCTCACCTTAACAGTTGCGTGCAGAGAAAACTGCATTTCACCTACTTAAAAACTCACAAAGGGACAGGTTAGCTGTAAACTGTCAGACTACTGCTCAATAGTTTACATCTTACTAAACTTAATACTGCTAAGCCTCAGTCTTGAATCCCAGTTTCTACTTCTGCAACTTCCACTGAAGGCTGAACTCAAGCTTCATCAGCCATACGCTGCCTAGTGCTTGTAAATGTTTCAATTAACATAAACCAATGGTCTGTAATATACTGTCTCACATTGTTAACTCATTCTGTGTTATGCATTTATCATCATCTAGGCCTGCACGCGCATCTTAATTTACCGGCGAATACCGACATGCCTTATGTGTATGCAGCAATGGTCTTCACATACCCAAGACTAAGGATTAAATATGCTGATATAAACGTAGAATATATAAAAATATGTATTTTTACTTCTATACATAACTGCATATTTGACGCATTCTAATCTAAGTTCTCCTCACACTGCTTGCTTTATGTATCACAGTAACTTAATAGTTGGTGCAAAAACTCCAGCACAGACAGAGGTGGTCGGAGCACCATCACTGTTCAGCTAACATGGACGTGGGGATGTCGGTTAGAGCACTTCCCACCAGTGCACTCTTCTTCCAGCAAAACCTCCCCTTTTATTTACAGCCACGAAGCCATAATATTTATATTCTCATTAGTGGAACCATACACGTGTGCACCACACGCGCAGTTATTCATCTCTTCTCAGCAGTGCATCATATGTTATTTAACCAATTCTGGATTGTCGCAAGGAGCAGATTTCTTAAAAACCTCGCCCAAGAAACAAAGCTGGAAGGCAGAACACAAGTTTTGCCGTGCTAACACCACTCAGGGGCTGAAGGATGAAAAGCCAAAGACGCTTTCCAGAAAGGTACATTACTGTACTTATGCAGCATCTACGTTCTTACCTCATCTATGCCTACCAGTAATTGCCTCTCGGGCTTTCTTACCGATGAAAACTCTCTCCCTTTTTGGCTAGCCTCAGACATAAGATGCTGCACACACCTCACGTTACGTGGTGCACCTTTCCATTCCCCATACATTTTAATGCAAAAGTTTTTGTTTGCAAGAACAGATTTGCAAGAACCTCTTAGGAGTTTTCCTTCCTGACAGGAAGATACCCATGTTTTAAATCAATAAACTTTTATGACACCAAATGCTATTTCTAGCAGCATATAAAATTATTCACCAGATTTCTGTTCTCTTGCACAGCCATCATGAGCAGTTCATAAAAGGTTCTGAACCTTTCTGATGAAAAAAATTCCTACCAAAGCCGTTATCACTCTAGGTACTCATTTAGGATGATATACCTCCAAAAAAAAAAAAAAAGTTACTTTTGCATTTTGCCTATTTCCTGTTTATTTCCCAGTGAACTTAAGCCTACACACAACGGTGTGTTTGCCTCTTCATCAAACCCTACCCCACACGGCAGTACCTACCCACCTACATGACGGAAAGCCTGGCACACGATTCAGAGATCTGGGATGCACATATTCAATGCCAATGACGTAGGCAGACGTGGTAGGCAAAGCTAGACTTCTGCTAATAAACTTTTAAAAAAAAAAGGGGGGGG
>VXAA01005608.1:441695-461438 GCA_013399115.1 Anseranas semipalmata
TGTTTTTCATGTCCAAGAGACAGCTCTATCTCACCCTCAGGCATCACAGGCTAACACCGCCCAACCTGATACCTGTATTGTCCAGAACAAGAGCAAACGGAACCTGCTGCTGACTGCGTGTGGTTTGCCTCATTGCCTGCTGTGCCCAAACACATTTTTTCATGTCTGAAAAAATGTTTCTACAATTGCTTACAGAAATACTGAAAATAAGACTGTTGCATTATTCCCCTCTAGCTGACTACTTCCAAAGAGATCTTAGGAATCATCTCTTTGCTCTTTTGTGTTAAATGTATTATGGTGATTTTATTTTTTTTTTAATCTTCCCCACTGCTTTTGCAGGTCATCTGTAATATATTTTTGATATTAAAAGTCTGCATAGCATAGTAGCTTAATGCCTTCCATTAAAGGCTCTCAAAGCATTTTGTTGACATTAACCAGTGGAATGTCACCAACACAGACATACACAAGCGTTAATCCTATTCTATAGACAAGAAAACAACAACAGAGAAGGCTGAGTGGCAGAATTAATTCTTGCAAACTTTAACCACTAGATCACAAACAGCTTGAAGTAAAACAAACCATGCTCTAATGCACAGATCCGGATGACTGTATTAACAGGAGCTCCTCCAATAACTCGCTGTCTCTTATATCAGATACTTCCTCAGCTACTCACTTATTTATAAGCAGGCTACCTACAGATCTTAAACATACCTTACAGACTTCAAGATCAGAGCCCAAAATAAAAAGTCATTAAAATTAATCTTTCGCATTTAATTTTAGCATCAGTATAACAAGTTGAAAGAATGTGAAATACATAAAAATGATAGATTTTTATGTCTTTTTCCTTTAAAACACTGACTATTAATTTGGCTGGCACCTTCAGCACTCTTCACTGACAGTTGAACCACTTTAAACAAGATACTACTAGAAAAACATATTCAAAAACTGTGAAAAATGTTTCTACATCTCAAAATTTTAACTCCAAAGCTTGTGTATATCATCATTATAGATACCACCCTACCAGGTTATTCACATATTTCTCTAGTGAATACTAAAGTACCACGATGTGCCCTGTCATGTTGTGAAAATGATACCCTGATTTGTATGTTTAATGTAATGAGATGCACAAAAAAAAAATGTATTTTTCTCTCAAGACTGGGAAGTGAGAGTATTTTACTACATTCAAAGACAGTTTTCTGCAACTGATTAGAAACACTATGCATTATATACTGTATAATACAGACTTTCATGAATAAAAAATTAAAAAGTTTGCCCAGATTAGAAGATTTACTAAAGTTTTTGTTTGTTTTCTTTTTAATGTTAAATGAAAAGATGGATTGTAATCCTAACATTGAAGAACTCCTGTTGCAGATCAATGTACTTTCAGAAATTCTTCTGATACAATATAATTTGCAGAAATATGTGTCAGTCTACATTGTGGCATTAACATCTATTTTTATTTCTTTTCTATTATTTCATCTTATCTTTCCTACAGTAGTTTTCCCCTTCATTGCACAGAATGGTGACTGCCCAAAGGATGAATCAGGAATACGTAGGGAAAGAAGTTCCATTTGGTAGAAGCTCTACCTCACTTGTGCAGATTAACATCTTGCTCTTGTTCAGTATCATATTCACTACCACAGAACTCTAACAGCAGACATTCACAAACAAATTGTCACAAGCAAGGATGTCAAATTTACCTCAAATCAGTAAATTTGCAGTAATTTCTATAAAATGTACACTCTGCCCCAGCAACACATGCAAAAGAAGATGGTCTTTAACCAAGAAAATAAATGGCTTTGAATAATTTCGTATTGACCTGACCATAACAATGTGCATACAGGTATTTAATGCAAACAGACGATGTATGGTAATTTACTTAGAATAAGGAGTTAGAGACAGAGCAGGTTATTCATGCATTTCTACTCTCAATATATATGCACCTACATTATGTCAGACAGTCTGGCAACATTTTTATAAAACATCGCCACACCTATATCTTATGCCAATCTAAGTTATATTGTTGCCAGAAAATTTCACTTCTTCAAGCTATGTCTTTCTGGCAAGACAACAAAGATGTGAAATAATCTCTTCGTTCCTCAAACTTGAGATTTTTCACCAGTGTGCACACATGTGCAAATAAACGTGCTTATGGTTTACTTGTAGCTATGCCATCCACAGCTTTTTAGCGCGTAACTATCCCAAACTGTATTGCTTCAAAACTAGACAATTATAACACGATGAAGGCTGTTCCTCCTCATGGGCATTAGAATATCTTCTCACTGTTTATTTTCGTTTAAGCATTGTTTTTGCAGTGATATTTATTTATTTCTCTGCTATACTAAAGAGCGGTTGTTATCCTGAAAGCATGAGAGATGAGCAACAACTTGAATTACACCACATGCAGTGAGGCCATGCGGAGACCTCAGAGCCTCCCCAGGGAGACAGACAAGCTGTTATCTCCCAGTCCTTTCTCCCTCCAAATATCTGCCCTTCTGCTGGGGGCAAGACAGCAGAGCAAAGAAGATATTGTTCTGCTCACCACCATTCCTGGCACCACATCCCAACAGCAACGTGGAGATCTTGGCGTGGAACAGCACAGCTTGGAGCGTTTTAGCAGTTGCATGGGGCATTCAGCCAGAGGCTGCACAGCTGCTGCTGGAAGAGGCTCCAAGCTACCCTCTCACCTCCTGGGCCTCTCTGCTCTCACAGATCTCTCACTGATACTGTGAAGGTTGTAACAATATCAGGCAGGCTCCTCTCCATCCACAAGTCTATTAACTGGTATAGACTCTACCTCATAGTTAACTGGGACAATCCAAGCACGGGCTAAATGCTGAGTTCGTGTAAATGGGCCTCAGAGAACTTCAGAATCCCATCTGCCACTAGAAATAAAAACCAAAAATGCTTTGGAGTCAATATAGCTGTAAGCTTGTCTGTTCTCAAAGAGAATTACATGAGCATATGAATCTGTTTGTCAGTGGTCAGTCTCAGCTTTGCACCAGACAGATACAATTTTATAAGAAATCCAGATGTCATTTAGAACAGTGTCAAAAGTCAAACTAAAATTAGTACCCACTGAAAGTCTTTTTTTTTTTTTTAAAGAAAAAAATCTCTCCACAGCTTAAAGAGGGAACTGCAAAAATATCTCAAAATCCTGTATTTCTCTTAGCAATGTCATTGGGTATTCTCTCATACAAACACATGAGCCTAAAGAATCAAGAGTGGATCATTTTTCCATGTTTCTGTTTGGATATGGCTCATATCCCTTGATCAGTTTGTGCATCTCAGTAGCCCCCTCAGAGTACAGAGCTGTCCACCACTGTAGTTTGATTTACATGTACAATATCCACCTGCAGAAAAAAATCTTTATACACTGCAAGAGACCAAGACAGGTTTTCTACATTTAACAAACAAATGAAATTCCTTTCAACAGTCTTAGGCAATATTGTAACTGCCTGCACCCTATGAGTTGGTGAAAGCAGGATAAAAACACTTTGCTTAATTTGTTCTGGGACAGAGACCCCAATGGTTTACCTACCACTCTGTAAAGTGAGTTCACCTTCATGCCATGCTATGCCTACCCGAATTGTAGCACTCACCCATTTCCACTGAATAAAATAGTGCTTTATTTGCAATGACTTAAATAAAGCTCTCTTTGTCCATGAAAGATCACTATTCTTCTCAGCAAAAGGCATGATCTCATCATTCTAATTGTCCCATTAACTGCGTGAAAGGAACTTTACATTGCCACAGCTGAGACAGACCACTCTACAAGGTGAATCTAGAATTCTAGAGGGATGTTTACAATTTATCTCAACAACAGCACGAAGAATGTGTGCCACTTAGCTATTCCCTAAGAATGAGAAGGAAAGCAAAATCAGCATGGGGCTAGGCTGACATCAAGATGTCATTCAGAGTATCCAGCCTCAAAAATGCCTCATCCCCATAGTAAGTTAAGATCAGTTGGTCCCCAGTTGCCCTGCAAAATTCCATCTCAGAAAGGGATTAAAGACGTCTTTTGACCAGGAATATTCAGTTGCAGCTTCAGGAACACCTGTTTATTTTCATGGCTAGTATTTATATTTTCTGCTCCATGGTCTTCTGTAAGTTCTACAAAGACGTACTCTATGTAGCTTTTAGTCCAGTTACATGTCTTTGATTAAAAACTGTTCAGATTTGTCAATCCCAGCAAGGCAAATTTCAGAATGAAAATGGTAATATTACCATAGTTGGGCTTTTTTTTTTTTTTTTTTTTAAAGAAATCATTATGGTCATATAATAAATAAGTCTCTCTACTGTAATAGATATTACTACTCTTAACGGGGTTTTTGAGCTAGTGACTTTCTTCCCAGTCACTCTTCCTTCTAGAGGTCTAAACAAAGAACTGAATAAGAGATAATCAGATACAATAGCTGTATGAAAGAAAAATCCTTTCTTTCAGATGTATCCCAGTAAGTAGATCATTTCATCAACTTAACACTTATTCTTGAACTGACATGAGTACTTGAATCATTTCTAAAACAAACATCACAAGAGCTAGCTACAATAGAAACACGTTACCCTTCAGTGCTTTGAGAGTTTCAATTTATGAAGACTGACAATCTACAGAAGCTTGATGCTGAAATAGAAGTACTGATCTGGATGCAAGGATGCTGCATTAAACAGCCATCATGTTCTGTTCAAGTCCCACTAAGGTGCCTGAAGTCCTTGTGATTATACAGTGTTCTCTGTGATTGAGGTCAGAGACTCAGGAATGTGGAGTTACAAGATTAGGCCTATACCCTAATCATTGGAGAAGACAAGTCCAAATAAAACACCACCTCCACCACAGTCCCTTCTACTTTTCTCAGCTGGATTTAGTGGTGCACATCAGCACTTCCTATGCCAGAACAGGTAAACAGACTTTCTACCTTTCCTCCAAGAGGATCTGGGTTTCAACCCACTCTTATGAAGTTCAGAAAAACATGGCACCAGTAGGTGGGCTGGTTTTCAGTCAAGCTTACAGAGAGATCCTCATACTTGGCATCACTGTTCCAAGCTGGCCTGCTCTCCAGGATGTCACCCTTCTGCTAAAGATTATCTGCTGGAGGGGTTCTTTAGTATGAATGTTCCACAATCTGTTTCCTTCAAAATGAACTAACAACTTAAAAAAAAGAAAGTCTTTCTAACCTAACTTATTTTGACAGACAGGTTAGAGAGAGATTACACACAAAACCGGCAGATCTGAGACAACTGTAATCACCAACTGAAAAGAGGGTGACAAAGAGCTGAGGGGCAGTTACCTCTTCTGGAAAGCATAGCAAGATCCAGCCAATAACTTCTGCCCATGAGTTCACTAAACTACACTTTTGTATTCTAAAACGCAGCTTATTTTCTATACATTGCTAGAATCAAGAAAAATTTTACTCGTAAAATTACTCATCTATGATGCTAAAGCTAACATCTACATCTTCCACAAACATCACTTTCTGCACAGCCACGTGTCCAAGTATTCAGTCTCTTCCCCAAACCTTTTTTAAAAGACTGAGCTACTCCCTTACCTTCAGTGTTCTTAGCATTTTTCACCTGTTTCTCTCATTCTCTACTGCACCAAAATTATGAATTACTATTTCATTCTATATTCATAAACATGCCTTTGCAATTATACAAAATAAAATTAATCTTTTTACAAAAGACTAAGAACCTCCATGTCATAAAATAAGATCCATGATAACCTTACTGAAGCCATCAGAAGTATCTTACCTACATTCTTCATAATAGGGTAACTTCTATACTGTGACAGCTGTTTTAATTTCTGGTGATGCTAGTGATTATTCTTCTTTTAAATAATTCTGTATTATAATAGCAGTTCTGGCAAATAGCCTCAGATGTTTTGTACATTTTGTCTGGTTGGTTGTTTTTGTTTTAAAACTCATAAACACCTCTTCTCATTTACAGCAGTACTGAAAATCCTAACAGACTAGTTCCTATCCATCACAAAGAGATGCCTGGAGCTATGACAGTAGTTCCTTTGAGGACTCTAAGGGGTGGCCGCAAGGGAGACAAGGAGACAGAAACTATAGAGACTACACAAGAAATACATAGCTTATGGAACAGGCTTTGAAACTACTTCCTAACATACACAAGCTGCCTAACATGTATTGTTTGAACGCAGGAAAAGCTAAGCAGGTGTGAAGGTGCAGCAAAAGAGTTTTGGGTAAGTACATAATTCACCTACATTAAATGGTTTATGCAACTAAACGGCAAGATTCAGCACCAATTGCTGTTCTAGGTATGTAAATGCTTTGAAAATTGAATCCCATGATTTAATTCACTCGATTTCTAAAAATACCAAACCTCCTAAATTACTATTCAACTACACAATAAGTTGCTAGCCTTCAAGCCAATGCTCTTTCCCTCCAGAGACAGCTTTTAAGCACATGGTCACGTTTTAGCAGTTAAAAACAGGTAAGAATCTTTATCTCATGATCTTAGGTTATGTTCGTATCCTGTTCACACACATTTTGCTTTCTGTTTTGTCACAAGGACAATACAGCTTAGACACATTGTACCACTTTTGTCTTTTCACTAAATTATTTTAGTTACTTAATTCTTTTAATTGTTATTCAATCTTCAGCTGTTGTCAACAACTAAGGGCATAAAAATGTTCCCTTCTTTTTTGACCCTCTAGAGAGAAAACTAAGGGGCTGGTGCATGTGTGAAGTTTAAAAATTGAAAAGTAAAAACATTAAAAGTTAATGTTGCTGGTCCATTTTCTCTGTAGTTTTTCATATAGAATATGCTACATTTAGAAGACTTTTTTGAATTTCCAATACAACTATAAAAAAATTAAAATGCTTTTTTAAATATACTGTAGAATTATATTCAGTTAATAACATACATATTTATATAATTTACAACTATAAATTTCTGCTTGTAATAAAACAGAGGTTCCACCAACCTATTGGAAATTCTCTTCTGATCCTAATGGACAGTTCCTGTTTATCTCATGGGAGAAACCGTGAAGTACCCAAGGTAACCCTTCAAAACTGATGGTTTTGAGAGAGATCCTTATAGGTACCACTATTTAAATCATTAGAAAAGTTCTAAAATTTGACTTGTCAGGTCATCTCTAGATTCCATTAAATGAATCTTCTGTCCCTAACACACAGCAAAGCAATTTAGAAAGGAAAATATACTTGTCTGAGAGAGGCTCAGAACAGAGAACAAGGCCCATATTCCTGAATTTCAGAAAATCTACTCCACGATGTTGCCTTTGTTTACATAGGAAGACAGAGAGAGGAAAAAAAATGTGAGGAACTGTATCAACATCAGCAAAGCAAAAGGGACATTTTAATACTTTGCATTTGCACCCAATGTTTCCCATAGTGAAAATATATCCAATACCAGACACTGCAAAGAAGTTCAAAAACAATACTAAAAGCTCCTAAGCCCCACAGGACATACTCTCAGAGAATCAATAGGGGTGACACACCCTGATTTACCTGAAAGGAAGAAAGGTTTTTTGTGCTCTTCGGGTCTTACACACGCCAGGGGGTTAAATCATGAGCCTTCGCTGCTCTGGCATTGCCTTCCCTCTCCTTGGAGGCCCTGGTCTCCAGACATTGATAGCATCCACAGGAACAAACAAGCAGAGATTCTGAGTTGATTTTCATGCAATTGCTGAAAACCTGGAAGATAAAGGTGAAGAACATCTGAATAGATTATTGAAAAAGGAAAAAAAATCTGCAATATGAGGACACAAGATATTTCTTTCTGAATACAGAAACCCCACTTGCCTAGCTATCATCTTTTACCATGAACAAACTTTCAAAGAGTGTTTCTCTCTGGTACTCATGACTCATTTTCTAACGCTGTGCCTTTGGCGGGTTGAAGCATTTTGAAAGTGGAAAGCAAACAAAATTGCTTTTAATGCACTCAGAAGAGGGTACTTCAGGTTTTTTAAAAGCCATTTTTTCTCTATCTTTTAGCTGCTAGGAGGCTTTAAATGGGACCCCTGTAGGTTTTTGTCTGTAAACCATACGAGAGCATAAAAGCTTGGAAAACTTGCAGAGATTCTGAAGCAGGTTCACACAGCTTCATTGAAACTGTGTGTGGTTTTGAAGCTCACCAGGGCTCTAGTCACCAGGAACCATTTAAAACTGCCAACTTAAAAAATAGATTTAAAACTCATAAAGGATTATGAGGAAAATGTAAGACATTTTGTTAGGCTTTCAGCTTGAAAGAAAAAAAAATACCACTCTGTAAATAGGGAGGAATGGGTTTTCGTTCTCTAAAGGTTTTTGGGTGTTTTTTCCTTTGAAAACACATATAGTACCCTCAAAAAGGGATCAGAGTAACCTCTGTAAACACAGACCAAATTAACCTACAAAGTACTTTACCTGTGTCAAAGATTCAAACTGATGAAGCCATTATACCAACACATGGTGACTCAACTGTCTCAAAAGCACTTGCAGGATTGTTACAATGGAAATGTGTCAAATCTTTCTCTGTCTTCGGAGGTGACACTTCTGAACCCCTTTCAGTATCAATCAGAATAGCCAGCAAGAAGAAGGCTTGGAAACCCACCATTTCCATCCATAAATACTAGGAGAAGCCTGAAAATGTTTTCATTTCTATGAAGAATCATTCAAGTAAGATTTTCTGGCTAACACTGTTATCTTGCTATCACTAGTTTCTCCTTTCACATTGTAAGAAGGCTTACTAGAACTTGGTGTTACAAAACAAAATGGGAAAGTATTGCTTTGAATGTTGAGACATGAAAAAATTATCTCTGTAGGATCTAATATGGCATTTGCTGTACATACACAGTTTTCATTGAAGCCCGTCAGAGTTTTGTGAGGAAAGATTGCCAGACTGGACTCTTACTTCAGTCAATGTTGAAATTCTAGTAAGATACCAAGAAGTTAACAGACAGAAATAAAACCACGTTTTTCACATCTTTTGATGGCAAACAGTACAATGATGGACTATGTATGGTATTATTTGTATTAGTTGTGGGACTGATTTTGTCACTAGCTTTTAGCTAAAAGCTTTTAGCTTTAACAGGTGCTACTCATAAATTTTATACTCATTGATACTGAAGAATACTCAGCAGTGTTGTTGATTTCAGATTAACCATTCAACATGTCAGCAGCTGTGCAATGCCAGGGAATCAATGTAGCTGTTCACTGGGAACACAAAGAACATGGGATTGATCATGGAAGACTCTTTCTCCACAGTCACATGCGGCCATGGAATTAATTCTTAACTCAGAAAGGTTATGTAACCTTTGTAACATGTAAGAGTTATGTACTCTATGTAACATCTCTTCTGTTAATACAAATATACTCCAAAGGCTGTTATATTTTTTTCCTAACACCGTATTTATATAACATTGGCCCACATTAAATGACCAAAATCTATAATACGTGAGCCCCTGCAAAAGAACATGAGAAAGCAGAGAACCAACAGTTTCTTAAGTCCTTGGAACAGCTGAGATTTTATTTAGAGTGCTCCCAGAGGCTCAAAGCAAAAGGTTCAAACCATGAAGAAAACAAAACACTTATACCTGCCTACCTGAACTGGAGGGGCCAGAGGACCCGACCCCAAATCTAGAGGCAAGATGAATCTAGTGGCAAGATGCAAACAGGTGCTTAGAAGACTTTTATTCCCAAAGAACGCACCAATATGCTCTGCCAACCTTGTGTGTCCACTTGTAGCAATATTCAGTGCTTCTGTGCTTCTGAAGTGGGGGAGGGAAATGAGAACAAAGCAAAAACAAAACAAACAAACAAACAAAAAACTTTCAGAGGCCAGGGAAGGGAAAGGGGTAGAGGGAAGGGGAATTCCTTCCTGGATCCTACAGGTAAGAAGCAATTCTGAAGCATGGCATTAATACAGCGCAAGTGTCGTGTAAACAGTTACTCAAGTAGTCACACTCCTTAAAAAAAAAAAAAAAAAAAAAAAGGAAAAAGAGAGAGGGGGGGAGAGGTACTATTCAAAGTACCACTCAATGAGTAAAGTCTGGAAGAGTATGGCCCATGGCTGGCATCTCTATTTCTTTTCCATCACTTAGACCAATTTGAAGAAAATCCCTGCAAAGAAGCTTTCATAAGATGGCATTTTTGTGATTCAGTATAGCACCAATATTCCTTTTGAGTTTTATAACTGTTCTTAGAACATTCTTGGCAATGAATTTAAACTTTTTGAAAGAGGTTGCGTTTCACTGTAAATGGTTATCTGGTATTCACAACACAAAATAAGCATTTGAATATTTATTGTGAGCACATTGCATTTTAGGGAGAACACACAAAGATTCTTACCACAATTATCTTGTTCCAGCTTTAATATATTAGCTGTCACCTCTTTAATGGATCTTGTGAGAAAGGAAAGTTTCTTTCTTTAACTCTCTTTTCCCCCTGAACGCAATTACCACCTCATTCAGAGCTCTTTGTGTCCACCTAATCTCTCTGATTATGTCTCTGACACCACCACAATACTACATGACTGACATACCTGACAGCTGTGACTAGTGACAGAATACTCACAATGAAAACCAGCTCTATGCAGGATGAGTATTACCTACCGCCAGCCTCCCAGAACAGACATGGAGGGAAGGTAAGAAAGGGGTGGGGGCATTTCACGACTAGCCTAACCCCTACCGATTTTTCCTCCTTTTAGAGCCAAACAGCATTGACAAGCAGAGCCTCTTTGTACATACCTACCTAATGAACCAATTGTTGGATGAATACAAAAGAACGCCCATTAGTAGTTTAATTTTGAATTTATAGGGTAGAAAATGCATGTTTGGAGACCTGACTTACAAGTAGGACTTGATGGATCATTTTGTCTCTCCCCAGCCCTTTTATGCTTCTCCGGGTCATAACTCCCAGCTGGTGCTCAACTGTCAGACTTCGGCAGGTGGCAAGAGATGGGAGCCTGTGAGGAAAGCTATACCTGAAAATGTCATTCCCAGACAACAAGCTGCCACTGGCATCAAACAAACTATTTCAGAATTCAGCACTTTGAGCCACAAAGACATGAAGTAGTATTACAAAGACCTGGCTGAGAAAATAATAGCAATGAGTGTACTAATCAGGAAAAATATTAAGGTAGAGTGCTTTATGAAGTGCATTAAACTTCCAGGATTTATGTGGCATTTCTTTATTAAAAGTTGCATCTTGTCAGCACTTTTTTTTATGTTGAATATTTAGAATGACAATTCAGATGCATCTTTTTGAGCTCTTGAACAGCTTCAGAAATGACACATTCCCAGAGTCAGAGAGAAGGGACAGAAATCAAACTAACATTTGCAAACTGGAATGTCTACGGGTCAGCCAAAATGTAGCACTCAGTTTTCAGAGATAATCAGATAACATTTACATAGAATTAAGTGCTTTGTATCCTTCTGGTTTCACACTAAAACTTGCTCATGTAAAAATTTCCTCAGACAATCATAGAGCAAAAAGAAAACATGAGCTTGAAGCATATGCTTGGGAAAGCTTTGTGGTGAACAAGTACGTTACTGAAAGCTGAACTGTTCATTTTCTATATTAACTTTCTTATGTTGTGAGGTGTTCAATACTGTTTCTATAAGTTCAGCACAACATTACAGTAAGTTTTAAAAGGTTTAAGGAGCAATTTATTTAAAGGTATGAAATGTTTAAAGAAAACCCTCTTTTTAACCCTACGTGGTCCAGCTTGCAATACCTGTTTTTGTACTTGAAGTTACCACCACCTAGAAACCTATAACACACGTCCTATGTGAGCTGATACATCAGTGAAGCAATGTCATAAAGAAGAAAAATCATTAATATTAATAAGTACATTGAAAAAAATCTTTTTTGCAGTTAATGTCAACTCAAATTTTCAAGTAGGAAACTAGAATCAATATTCTAACCTAACTGGTAGATTTGGTGAGAAAATTGGTATGATGCAAACATTGCCACTTCAAAATTATTAACAGTCAACTTTCTTAGTGAATATGAGGCATCACTGCAGGCAGGCCTTCACACGTTTCATATCTTTCTTACCGATTGTAAGACACGTGTACTCTTCACCTATGCTATACAATGAAAGCGATAAGGCATGAACATCTATTACCTAGTTTTGTGTAAAAAAAAAAATGTTAAAACAAGATAGCTGTGAATAAAAGTCAGAATATTCAATTACAGAAGCAGGGACAACTGATCTTATGTCAAATGCCCATTCTTTCATAGCTTCTAAGGACTTTTGTTCCTATAATGACTTTTTTTCATTTCTGAAGATGCTACAACATAGAAACCTAGCACACTTCACATACATAAGATACATTACCTACTAACCTTGTAGTGAACTCTGATAGTCCTGCAGCCCCCCAACTCCTCCACAAATCCTAGGAGCAAGAATATATCAGCATTTCACTTAACAGGCATTCCCACCACAGAAATGCCATAATGTCTTTAATACTCTACTTCAAAAAGCCACTACTGCCCTCAAGAACTTAATTTGTACACTAAAAATCCCTCACAAAATCCTCTTTACCATTTTAACCTTTTATATAATCAAAATAACTTTCTAGACAGCCAGGCCTTGATATGCACCTTTACTAGGTTTTCTGAACGCTAATTAGTTTCAGATGCCAGGGCAACAATTTCCAAAACACACTGAAGCACGTGTACAGAATGTATTATAACTCCATTTGTAGTCAATGATGTGAAAACTCTACAAAGCTGTTGAATAATTATGATTACTAATATCCCAATTAGGCTGAGCAGGTACAAAGACATCCTCAGTGTTAGACACTTAATGAATTTCAAAAAAATAATTTATTTCTGAATTTTCTCTCTGATTGGTATTAAAACCAACACTTAAGATTGCTCTAATTAAAGAGATTTTTTTTTTCTAAAAAGTTTGCCTGCTTGGTGTGTTTGAGCCAATCTTCCCAGTCTGAGACAAAGGACTGCATCCAACAGAAGAAAATTGAAAGAAGTTTCAAAACTGACAATGACCAAAATGAGAGACAAGAATTATATATATACAAAACTAATTCTGATCCTTCGATCATAACTGTCGTGGCATAGATTCTTCATTAAAGCTGATTTCCAGTCTTTGAGAATTGGTCACAATTGTTCTATTTTTCTGTATCCCTAAAAGAGGTAGAGACAGGCATCAGGGCTTCTTCATAGTAAGCACTGGACAACTCAAAGAAAGATCATCTTGACTACAAAAGTTTATAATCTGCATAGATAAGACAACTGTGGGTAGAGGAAGCAGTTTGATTTTACTGACTAAGAATGAAACTAGCTTGAAGCAACTTTCTCAAGACTTCTGAGGTCCCACGGATGTTGTCAACTTGCAACTAAAAATACATTGGCTATGCTCCAGCTCTTGAACCTTTGTTACTGGGGGAAAAACTTTACCTAGAACTGATGAAGCAACTGTCCATCAAAGATTTGGGCTTCCACTGAAATATTCCTTTCCTCTTCTTTGCCTTATCTGCCCCACTAAAATTAAAAAATAAAAATCTGTCTTCAAGTTTGTGCAGCACACGTTAGACCTTATTTTTTCCTAGAGATAATTTGCTCTACCTGTACGTGGCAAGCTCCACATCTAGAGATGCTAATTATTGCCAATACATCCAATGACTGTTGTAACCATAACAAAATAGTATGGGGTACTTAAACTGCAAAAAACATAGCAGTGCCCAATTTAATTCTTCAGTATGTAGGTTAATTGCACATCATGTAGCACTAATAGAAACTTCTGTTAAATAAACATTTGTAAAACAAGAGTCTAAGGGATAGAACAGTTAAAATATTAGAAGGTTACTTATCCTTCTGCCCTCACCTGGAATAATTTTGATTTGTCTTATGAATACAAGTAAAGCAAGATAATTCAAACAGCCAAAACACCTGCTGGGAAAAGAGCTCTAGGGATGCTCTCCAGTACAGAGTCTATTCATGGAGTTACCAGCCTCTGGCTTCCTCTTCACACAGAAAATCCTTGTCATTAGAAGCGAATCAAGAGAAATGGGCTGCAAATAGATACCAAAACATTTAGCATCACCTGCAAAACAGGTCTTTCAGTCTTCTGAAATAAACTGAAAATACAAACAATCTTTTTTTGTGACAAAATTCTGGATGTGTTCTAAGAGTTATTTTATTCTTATGGAAACCAGCATTATAAAGAATCTTAGAACAAGGGGGACTGTCATCTAGCCTTGTGGAAATGACTACTAAAAACATTGTCCCACTGGATAGTAAAAGGGACAAAACTACATAGCTCTTATTAAAAGGCAGCGATCCTTCTTCCTTAGTGATCCAGCTTTCTTATTAGCAGACAGTGATCTAAAGACAATTTCTACAGTGAAACCAAGGTCCTTCAGAAAAAGATTAAAGGTTAATTAACTCCTTCAGAAACAGGTTCAGAAAAGATGACCATCAGGTTGTACAACTATGACTAAACCACAGCAGAGCTTATTAAAATGTCAGTTCTAAGTGGCTGGTCAAGAATAGCCGCTACAGTATTAAATATATAACAAACTCGCCTTCATGAGCAACAAATCACAAGCCTCCTCCTCTTCAATAAATAAGACTAGCTATATTAACAAGTAACATGAAACAAAAGAAGAGAATCTGTAGAATTAAACAGTTGATACTAATGACTGAAAGTGCATTCTACATATACATCAGAAGGGTTATTCTAGACAAGCTGTAGTCTGATTTCATTGATCAAATATCTGATAGTTATTGCAGTGTTTGTGTAGGATATCTTTTGGTTTCAACTCATCCAAAAGTAATTCTGTTTGCATACTCTAAGACCAGTCAGCAACACAAATCAAAGCACAGTAAGTAGGGATAATTAGGACGTCTACTCCAAAAGCACTTCTACTGTTTATATGGAAATTTGTTACAGAAGAACAGGTAGTTCATTCTGAACACAAGAGCCAGTTAGCACTCAGGAATATTATGAGGAGTGTAGTTTAAGAGGAGGTATCAGTGAAATATCATGAAGGAATTATGACTCCCAACCAAGAGACAGAAGTCCCTGAAAACCTGGTGGAACAAACCAAGACGAAACAACTCCCCACACACTCTCACCCAGTATCTGCCCAGCCTTACATTGTTTACTCCCAGAGCAATCAGGGGAAGCTGTGACTGCTTCACAACAGAGTAACAGACACTTTCTGCTGATTATCAGCCTTCCTACTAGGAAGCAGCTCCTGTAAAATTCCTTGCATTTCAAGGACAGGAAGATGGGGCTTCTAACATTTCAGTTTAGCAGCAAATTGAGTTTTCTGCCAAAGTGGGATCTCATGAAAGGTGAAGAGCTTTGAGGTAACATCCTCATTGCATTGCATCCAACACTGCAGTTGGACTATTGGATCCCTGAAGGTCCGTTCAAACTGAACTATTCTATTCCCTCCTGGAAGACTGGATAAAATTACTCTTGGATGCAGTTATCTACAACCATCTATAATATTTTAGAAATGCCTTTCCAGAGGGAGAACTGAAGAGGCCACTGAGAAGATGCCAGAATTTTTGTAATGGCTTACATCTCCCCATTGTACTTTCAGATGTTTTATTTCATCAACAAATCTTGACTAAAGTACCTCTAGGCAACAGTACCTAGAGTACCAAGACTAGAGTACCCCTAAGGCAATAGTAAATTATGTCTTATCTGTACTTGAAGGATTACATGGTAAAACTCTCTTAAAAAAAGCTGGTGGCAATGGGCTGCAGGGTCTGAATAAGTAGGGTTTGTGACAGAATTTTATTTGAGAGTTACTGAAAAATTTCTACAGGTCTTAAACATGACTCAGAGACATGATATGTTCTGCTACTTATCTGAAGATGGACAGAAAAGATCTCTCTTGAAATTAAGGTCCTTTACCAGTCATGGTGGATGTTACACTCCATCTTTTTATGGGCCAGAGGGAATACACTGTACCTATGGAGATAAGGATTTATTTCAATCCAATCAATCTTTTAAGGTTACTAGTCTGAGTTACCCCATAAACACACACACAAAGTCATAAAGTACAGTTAGAATTGCCACACAAAAACATCTTAGTTTTAATACACCTAAGAGTGTTACGTACACCCTTCTAGTGTTCCTCTTGGTCCTAAAGTTGATAGTGCCAGTCTTCCTCAAGAGTAATAGAGGGTTAGAACAGACTGTCAGCATCCTAGGGTCTTCACCAGGCATATGAGCATGGCATGTACCTCCTCCTCTTTGCTCTAAGGAGAATGATGTCGGTACTTCCTTCAGACTTGTAGTACATCTGAAAGTTGCATAATTGCCTTGTCCAGGCCCAACTAATGGCTACCGCTCGTTTGACTGCCTAGGTGCATTTATTGTGCAAGTGTTACTGCACAGGTATTTAGAGAGATTAACCTTAAACAGGGACGGACAATAGTCACTTGACAACCGGACAATTTTCAAAACAAGTTAAATGCAGCTCAGTCCTATGAGGTCCTGTGCTCCAATGGTAATACTCTCTGGTATGAACAATGGCAAAATCTTATTTTAGGCTACAGGACTTCCTCAGTATGCTACATGGTTATAGATAAGTGACTTCCAAAGGCCATCCTTGTGGTAGCAGATCTTGCTATAGCTTTAGAAGCATCTAAAATTAGCACTAGTGTTAATATCAATATTTATTTTTGATGAGAAATAATACGAAGTCCTTTTTAGGCTCTACTAAATGCATCTGAGAAGGCAGACAGTTAAGTAACCTGTGTGTGCCTTGACCGAAAACTAGTTCCTCAATGGAACTTGAAAAAATTAGTTTTATTTTTTAAAGTACCAGTTCTATACCCTAAGACCCATTAAAAAAAGCCCTAGGCTATCTACTCCATTCAGTAAAAAGCTGTCATCAATGAAGAAGTGTTAGATTAAATGATTTGAAAATTATTCCGCAAAGAAAGATTGATTTTAACCACTCCTCAGGATACAGCCTCAGATGACGTCAAAGCTTACCTGATTGTAGAGTCTAGGACCATGAGGCAGGGACAACTTCAGAACAGAGGGCAGCTGGAAGATATTCAGCTAAGAAATGCAAAGGCTTTGAAGATATCCACACTAAGCTCATTTTTTTTCCAGTTCTGGAAGACGAAGACTTCTGATTGTGCATCTAAAACCGAACCAATATAGGCTTTTGGACACCAAAGTCTTTCTCAAATAAAGAAGCCAAGTCTCTTGAGGAAAGGCAGCAGACAGCAGAAGATTCCCTCCATTCCAACTCAGTATTCAGATATACAGAGGGATCACAGCAACAAGGGAAACCTGCAAGCAGTATCAGCCAGAGAGAAGGTGAGAGGAAGATGGTCACAGTATCTAGCAGACAGGAGGTTGCGTGTACCCTGCTAATGGAAGAATATGCAGGAGGCAAGTCTTCTGATGTCTAGTTAAATTTCTTTTAGTAAATCCTCCCTTTCTTGGTGTCCAGTCTGCTCAGAAACTAGATTTTAATGAAGAAAAAGCAGCTGTAGTATACTTCAGTACACTTTAACATAGCTGTGGTGGAATGTATCAAAGGCAATTCAGCTTTTCCCTCCAAGTTATCTTCAAATATGAGTTAAAAATATTAAGAATGAGTTAAAAATATGAGAAAATGGAGTTAAACAATCTCATATTAAAAGGAATTTCACTCATACTTCTATCAACCTGAAGAAAGGAATAATATACACAACCTATGAGAACTGTGCTATCAAGGTTGCATTTGTAGCTTAAGGCAACTTCAGACATACAGCTACATGCTACAGAAATAAAGTAGCAGACAGCCAAAGGGTGCAAAGGGCATGGTAACAATGGGTAACCTGATTGTAGAACTGTTGTTCACTGAATTCTACAATATAAGAAGTGGAGAGCCCTCAACAAAATTAGTAAGAAACCAGCTTAGCACATGCAAAAAAATAACTTCTTTCGAAAGAGCAGACAAGGAACTTCTGGAGCTTGCTGCCATATGAGGTTGTGGACGCAAGATGTCAAACGGTTCAAAGAGGTGTATGGATAAATTCACAAACAGGTCCATAAATGGAATAAAAGGGATAGGTGGGAATTTCTACCTCCCATCCCTAATCCAATGACTGTAGATGGCTGGGGAAGTGCAAGCAAAGGAAACCAAAGGCAGCAGATCAGGCTTATGTGATCTCCCAAAACAACATCCCTAGTTTGCAACTGTTAGAATACTGGGCTAGATGAATCATTTGAGAGCTGAAGGCAGTATTACTCATGTTGAATTTACAATGTTTCCACATTGCTAGGATTAAAAAACAATGCTTATGCTTAGCACTGAACTGTGCAAAAAGGTATAGGCTAATTCTCAGCTTTATGGTCCTACCTTTAGCAGATGAAGATGTGGCATTTAACAAGTCGGCTTCTGCACTGCAATCCCTCCCACACCCCAAAACCAAAAGAACTAGCTTTGTTTAGGAGCAGGAAGCTTAATCCCTTACCTAGAGCAAGGAACCCTCTAACCACCAAAGACAGAAATCAGATAGAATCAACTGTTAACACACTTTATTTCTGTATTTACAATGCTTAAAATAAAATACATTGATATCTAGCTATTCCTAATAAATGCAAAAATAGAAAACTTCCCTTTTCAACAAAAGTGCAGAAATGTAAGTTAGAACATGATAACTTTAAAACATACAATGTTATCTCTCAGTGTTTTTACTATGAAAATATACTTGTAGAACAAGCACCATAATTCATCTCAAAGAAGACTTTCTGTCAAAGCAGCATCACAGGGCAAAACAAGTAGGAAGTTAGTATGGAAATGTAGTAGCAAATCCAATATTTTAAATGGCATAAACCGTTATAAATGATTATAAACGGTTATAAAACTGTTCTGACTATTCTCTTGCAATAGCTTTACCACATAGTCGAATATTAACATAGCCATATTTGGCCGTATGCACAACCAAGAGAGCTTCAAATATGCCTTCTGCCTGTGGCTTGAACTGGACTGGCACGTTGATGTAATGATGGGATCTGTAAAGAGACAATTATGTGCATATTCATTGTTAATAACCAAGTAAATCGTACCAGATACAGAAGTTCTAGTTTTGATTTTCAACAAAACGGTGTATTGAATGCATACTGGATCAAATTTATTTTTATAGTTTTGATCTTCTATTAATCTTAGAATCTTAGAGGGAATTCTATTGCAAGATGATTATTTTCTACTGGCTATACGAAGTATTACAATATTTTATTGCTGCTAGTTTATCTGACTAGGTTTGGTCTGCCTCTTTGCAAAAATATTGATAGCGCCTCAATTATATTTAGAGCAAAGTTACTACATTTCTTCCCTTTAAAAGTCAGTTGATGACTATACTAAAATTTCCAATTCTTGATCAATTTGAAGCTAGTAAAATAATTTCAATTATTTCTAAATTGCCTCCACATGAATAAGTATTTCACTGAATCATCACAAGCCAATACATCCATCCTCAAACAGGATTTTCAAGATATTATATAATGTAAAAAGATATGATGTAAGTCCTCTTCTATTCAGATTGCATAAAAACATACCAAATACTATAAATAAATAAATCAGCTCTGGGTAGGATGTAATGGGTGGCTGTCTTAATTGTCAAATTTAGAGGGAACATCTTGAAATATAAATATAAGCTATACAAGCAAAGAAGCTGGAAACGCCGAGTGGAAGCCTGTTAGATTCTATAGCATACAATGGAAATAACCAGTACTAACAGACAGGTAACAGTAGCAGGCATGTATTAAGGAAATTAATTTTGTAATTTGTAA
>VXAA01005608.1:465726-476996 GCA_013399115.1 Anseranas semipalmata
GGTGAGACTGTTAGCATAAGCATTACTCACCTTAGAGAGTATTTTGAGTGCTTGATGTAGAAAGGCTCTCTGGGACTCAGAAATCTCAGCTGCAATTTAATACAAAATGCTTAAAAACCCACTGTATCCAAGCTTATCATATTCAATTTACAACATGGTTAAGATAAACGAGGTCAATTACAAATACAGCTTTAGATAGACCCAGTGTTTAAAAATAAAGCATGCCCATATTTGTGCACATTAAGAGAAATCCAAATCTCAGGATGTTTTAATGAAGTTAAAAATTAAAAAAGAAAAAAAAAAATCGGGATAATAACAAATCTATGTGAACTATACTTTAATATTTTTTTCAATTGCATAGCCTACACATAACCTGTGACTCAATCAAGACAAGACAAAAATTACAGGAGAGAAGAATTCTTCAAATATAATACTGTCTTTTGAAACTATCAAGCTAAGGCTTGCACTATTGCAAACTTCTGTCAATAGTAAAAAAAAATAGTGCAGTTGAACTGTTGGAAGGACTTATGAGAATATATTTAAAAGAAAGTCTGTCAAACTTACCAAGTGTGTTCTAAAGGAATTATTTCGCAAGTTGACCTTTAATGTGCGTGATTCCCCAACTCTAGTTGGAGGAAAAGTGTACAGGTCTTCTGGTGCATATACCCTTCGAGTTATTTCACTTAATCTGATTTGGAAAAGGGAGTTAAGATATTAAGATTTCTTATTTACATGGTCTGCATATATTGATTGTGTACTTCAAGACGTTTGTGATTTCTCATGAGAATAAATCAGGAAAATTTGAAAGATCCTGAAGGCACTGACTCTCTCACCTTAAGTTTTATAGGCTAAACATTTTAGCCATTAAGAGTCTAATGAAAGCATCACTGCAGCATAAATATACGTATATTTACTTCTACAAACTTTTACAATTTGAATTTTCCCCCACATGCCTTACTAGAGAGCTAACCTTATTTCAGGGATTCCATGTTTAAACAAAACATTTTACTCCCCTGCCATATTCACATCATCCCATAAAATAAGAATTGTAGATTAACTTTATGAAGGACAGCAAAGTTAGGACATGCAATACACTGCTTTTCTTAGAAGCGACTTGACAGTTTTGCAGAATCTCCAAAATGGGTCAGTATACAAAAGATTCTGCTGCTGATACCAGTTAGTTTGCAACAACAAATTATGATTAGGCAACTTCGGAACTTAACTGAATAGAAAAAGTATGGGAGACTGAACAATACAAAGCCAATAAGTGGTTTGGCCAAATATGGTTTTGCACCTATTTACTCTTTAATATAGAATTATAGGATAACTCAGGTTGGAAGAGACTCAGGAGGTGTCTAGTTCAACTTCTTGCTCCAGGCAGCGTCAGCTGTGAGGTCAGACCAGGCTTCTCAGGGCTTAGTCCAGCCAGGTCCCAGAAATCTCCACGGACAGACTGCACAGCCTCTCTGGGCAGCCTGCTCCACCATATAACTATCCTAACCGTGAAAAGGTTTTGGGTTGTTTTTAACTTCTACCCAGTTTACCCAGTTGCAGCCTCTCTTGTTTCAATTTTTGCCCATACGTACCCTGCTTTAGTTGTGTGTGCTTCAGAGTAAACCTTCCTTTCTGGTATAACTGGAAGCCCAACTTCTGTGAGGGTATCTGGAGAAGCTTTCACAATTGCAGTTTTATTTTCTGTTTTAGTACCCTATTGGCAAAAATAGAGAAGCCTTTAAATTTTGTATTCAAAAGTATTCAAGTTTTTAAGTCATTTCCTTTACCCAAGGGAAGAGACTAAGCCTTTTTTTTTTGTAAAGTATATCTGTATTTTTGTAAAATATTTCAGAACAGTAGAGTCTGGATCATTGAAACAGAAGCAATAATTTGGGAGGAATACTGTAGCAGGCTTTTGTGCCTTATAAAAACTTTTTACAAGCCAGTTCACAACAAACTAGCTGTGCAGGTGGAATCTTGTGAAAGCTACTAGCAATTCCACTGCAGATATTCTGCCCATAGGCTTCAGGAACAGCAAAGTCAGCAAAACAACTGCTCAGAACGGAAGACCTATGTCATCGCTATAGGTTAAATTCTCACAAATCCAAGAAGCTTTGTAATACTTCTGTATTATAGACAATACATCATTCCCAAAGAAAGATCTCTCCAGAGAAAAAGAATCTGATAATGCATTATATCATAACGGTTACATTCAGAAATTAGGCCAAAATATTTACCATTTTCAGGACCTCTATTCAGTGTACTCTCTAACACAAGGAAACCAGATCATCCTAAGGGAATACTTTGCCAAACAGCTAATTTCAAATTCTCCACTGTTTGACAAATCTAGCCAGATACTGTCCGGAGTTCCTTTGGTCAAAACATCTTGAACAAGACAAAGAACCAAAGAACCTTCTGTGCTTACGGTCATACAACACGATCTATTTTTTTTCAACTGGTGCTGATGTTTTAGACAAGCCGTTGATTCCCTTATGCAGGGAAGATTAAAAAATAGATTCTTCTTCAATAGAGCTGCTATGACAAACTTGTCTTTTAGACATTCTTGTCTTGAAAGAGCTGCTAATCAGTCTGTCAGAAGTAGCTGCAGCCAGCAACAAAAAAAAAATCTTAATTTTAAAATAATATTCTTCAGCTGCAAATAACTCATGAACCACTACAGAACCCAATACATAAAGACAAGAAGGGATTTGTATATGTCTCTTGTTTCAAGAACTTTTAGTTTTCCGTGTAGGGAAAAATGATGGGTGTCATGCCTCAGTGTTATCATTCAAATTCTAATTTAGAATAGGGCAAGTTTAATGTATGAGAATAATATACATTGTGGAAAATAATCAGAGGTTCTCCTTGGTCTTTATAAGAGCATCTTGAAGCATTGCATGCTTTATTTGACTACTGATTTTTCCTGTTTCAAATGAAAGCAGCAAGTTTAACACTGTCCAAATGGTTACATTCAGTGCTGTTGATCCAAAGCAACCTCAGGAGCATATGAATCTGTCTAACTTTAAAATTGGAATTAGTTTTGCTCACTGAGCTTAAGAAAGCTTTTCCTCCTCTCACTCCTAGAATACCCAAAGAAGATGAAGCTTCTGTACTGCTGATAACAATAAAAATCAAATCAGGACTTTTAGTGATGATATGTTTTGTGTTTAGTATTCAAAATTGAGCTCAGTTTGTTCACTTTGCCTGTTGCAAAATGATACATTAAAAAGTTAGTTACATAGCTAAAGTGCACAAAGCACGCTAAAAATTAGGTACATTCGTAGTATCTTCAAACAATAGCAGCAGTTCTTTAGTCAGACCTCAACCTTCCACATGCTAAAGGAGCAATCACAACTTCGGTCCTGCCTCAGCCTTCTGACAGGTTCTTGCTGACTCACTGCTTCACCCAGAAGAGACCAATACTTAAATCAAAACACCAGTCCAAGAGATTTGCGCACAGTGGTGACACTCATTTTTAGTCCAGTCATCTTGGACCAGTTCGTGAGAGCAGCCTAACAAATGTTTCTCAGGAAAAGAAAAATCTAAGTTTGAATCACCAGCATTGACAGGGTGGGGCTGCAGAGCGCATGTACACTCCCTGCTTTCGCTGGCCCTAGGATCAAGTTTGGAGACAGGATCTTCTGAGCTGCTGACTATGGTTTCTAGCTGTGGGGGCTGCAAATGCTTACAGAGCATAATCAAAGTCACAGATAATTGTTTCTTAAGGAAAAAAAGTAAAAATGGTGTCACTGATTTTCTTAACTTCACGTTGTTCTTTTAGTTCTTTCCTGAGCTCCTTCACATTTTCCTTTCCTTTTGAAGTGGTGCTATAAATAAGTACCACTCAGTCATTGTGAATGACAGTCAGTCTTCCTACTTCATTTTATCAAAAGTCACATTAACCATAGCAGTAGCCCTCTTTGCCTCAGCAAACCCAGCAGGATACAAGTCCCTTTCAAAGCTGTAGTAATTCAGTCTAAACTCTTGGTCCCTAGGACATAACAGACAATAATTGACTTGTCTTCTCAACTAAAAGTGGATCTGATTAAGAATTTACAACAATCTAAGTAAATGTTCTGTGTTGACCCCTCTTACAAACTGATACATAGTTCCCTACCTAGTTGATAAACAAAATATTTTCAACTCTCTTTCAAAACGATCTCAACACATTTCAAGTATTTTTTGCAATGTTTTTCCCATAAGCATATGGAGATGCTGGAAAGATCTAACTGTTAACAGCTTTAGAAAGAATCAAGAGGAACAAATCTGACATGCTAGTTCAAAAACATTAATATCAAGTTGTGCTGCTCAAAGACTTACACAACTCTGACAACTAGTCATGTTCTAAGAAGAGAATTATCCAGAACTGTGGATTTCTGATAAAGAATTCATCTTCACTCAATTTCAAAAAGCTTTAAACAGTCAAATGACAGATGTTTTCCTCATTTTAAGGAAAATTACATTCAAAGAATTTGAGGAAAGCTAAAAAAAAATCTCTCTCAAACCAAACATTATACAGGTCTCATTCTTCCAGCAAAAATTAGAAGTCATTTAACATATACATCATTAGAAGCCCCCTTTTCAAAATAATTAACTACCTGGAACAAAGACCCTACAAAATAAAAGGTAAGATACCTTGCCAAGAAGGGTAAGTAAGGTTCCTACTACTGAAACATGCTTGGTACTCTACAGAAAGATCCCAAATCTTTACCTGGGCTTCTCAGAAAAATCAAGTCCAACTTTCTGGAGAGGACATCAAAGCATATATAGTAATCACACAATACCAAACATACAAAGTTGTTCGCATTCAGCTCATTTAACTGAGCATTAGAATTCACTCTTAACTATTTAGAAATAGATTCTCTGTCCCTTCACACTCCTCTTGGATGGATGGTGAGGTAGTGATTAAAAGCAAGATATTGAGAGAGCACAGAAAATCAGTTCTAACTCCCAAACCCTTCCCTTCAGGCTCACCATAAAATTAGAGCTGAAGAGCACAAGAGAAGCAAAGGAGAGCTCAGATCTAACCGCTCCCATGTAAAAATCTCAAAACTGACCCCCATCTATATTGAGCTCTGATGAAATAGTCAAATAGATTCCATTAGAAACATATGCATATAACCAATATAGGTGTTTTTAAATTCCAATATTGCATTAAGTTACATATCAGAGCAAAGGTCAAGTACTTTGCTATTCATTTACAATAATAAAAACCAATGCATTGTGTCTGATATAAGCAAATCTGCCTCTACAGAAAGAATTCCCACGGAAGTCAAGTTTGTCTCTACTTTCTCTGAGCAGAAAAAATTTTACATGTCAAATGACAAAAGATAATGCATTATCAGACAAGCAAGATGAGAAATGTATTTCTGTAATATAAGAAAGCAGTACAGTTTAGGCTGGCATAAAATATTACCATTTTTTTCAGAATAACGTTGGAGCATACCAGAGATCGTACCATATAGTAACATTCAGATGTTATCAAAAATTTATGCTCAGGAAAGAGCTTACAGCATTTATATACTCACTTCTCCAGAAAGCTGAAATCTTAATTTGTGTTTCCAACTCGGTTTTTCAACAGGGTGACACTCAAGGTCCCAGAACTGGGAGTAATCCCCAGGGCCTCTAGGTAAAAAGATTAGAGCAACCTACCAAAACAAGAGAAAAATTTTGCAGAAGTTTACTAAAATAATCTATGCAACTTTACAATTGTACTTACAAAGTTAAAGTTAAGCCAGTGCAAAACTTACAACACTACAGATATTGATGCATACATTCCACCTACAGGTGATCTTGCAGCATTATGGTTCATCCTCCTTCGCCCACAAATAAAGTTCTGACGAAATGGGTTGTGTAAGCACTCGCACAAAAATTAAGTTCAGCTAATCTGCCTTAAAACAAGTCAGCAAGTACTTGCACGATTATTTTTATTAGTAAAATGGGGGAGAAGGAGACCAGGAGGGGAATGCCAGCTAAGCTGTCAAAAACTGTATTCCTCCACCTCCAAGTTTGTAAGCACCCTGTACTATAATTACTAGAAGGACTGAAATTTAAACCAAATTACAGACCATCCATTTGATCTTCCTTAAAGGCCACCTATACAATAAAGGATCCTCTCTATATTGTGGTGTGCCTGGTTAATTCAACTGTAACCTTGCATTGATTTCAGAGTTGGGATTAAAATAAAAAAAAAAAAAAAACAAATCAAGCTAGCAACCTATACCTTATCAGCTCCAGCCAACAGCCTCATATGCCAATAGTCAAAGTGTTACTCTAATAAATATGCCTGAACCAGGACTGATAAGGCAAACACATTTGTTTAAAATTAAATAATGGTTTTCAGTAGTAGCAGATAACTGATGAAACTGAAAGGAAGTTTTCTATTCCTTGTTAAATAGATTTTAAATTGCATCATCAATATTGCAATCCACAATGATTAAAAAATAGGTGTTTGTGAAGATGAACAGATAGAATTGAAGTAGTATTAGGGGAGAAGGTGAGGGACAAAAGCCCCATAGAAACCCACTCAGTACATCCCTGAATGTGTTTTATAATTGTGGTTATGAAACCCTCTACTGGTCAGGAGATAAAATTGTAAGTCAAATGAAATCAGTTTCAAGAACAGTTGTCTGTTCCTAAAGAACTATGACAAGACCTCTCCTTAAGGAAGAGAAACTAGTTCTCACATCAGTTTTGTAGTGACACAGTATTAGTTGTAATGTTCTTGTGGATTTTACAAGGCATTTGAAAACATTTTTCTGTTCTAGAATAGTTGATCTTCTAAAACAAAAAAAGGGCACAAAGTCAAACTATAGATGGCGTGAATTCTTAGAATCAACTCAGCTGATGTAACAGCTGTGGCAAGAAGATACAGACTGCCCAATACACATTATCAGATAAAGTATAACCAGCTTCAAATATTCAACTGTTACTTCAGAGAATTTCTCATGTACAGTACCATTTTACAATTAAGATAAACTGACATATTTCAAGCATATTAGCGTACCTTCTCTTTTTCATGAGCTTCAAGAGTACCAGAAACACGGTAACATCTGAAAGCAGAGTAAGTAACCCTATAAACAGAACCAGTTCCATCCTCATCCTGCAAATGAAGTAATAAGTTAGGTTCAGAAGGCATAAAAAAGAAACACACGCACACACACACACACACACACACACCACCCTTGCAAAGGACTGAAAAAAAATGCACTCAAACTACTTTCAAATAAACAAATATTGAATCCCTTGAAACTACTACAACATTTATGCAGTCATCATGACTACTGACTTGTGGTTTAGAAGCGGTGCACTAACTAGCTGGAACACTACATATTCAGTCTTCACAGTCTGGGCTACAGCTACAGAATTTCTGGGCTACAGACATTTTTCATCATTTCATAACCATAATCATTCTAGCATAAAATCAAAGGGATCATCAGAGCACTCAAACTATCATGAAATAGGAAAGTATTTACAAACATTAACAGTACAGCTACAATAATTGCAGAGGCAACAGCAGCGTCATTCAAATATCCTTGACCTAACTTTAAACTACCTACAGATATACCACATATAGCATAATTCTAGAAGCATAAGTCTCATAACAAGGTAAGTCAGTCTGGCATTCTGGATCAGAAATGAACATGTCTTTCGTGTATGTTCAATTATTTAATATAATCTGGAAGATGACACTGGATGAGCATAGGCAAATTCAGTAAGCCAGTAAGTGAACCAGAAATTGTCCCACAGAGCACTGATTCAGAGCCAGAGAGCACATTACTGGGGAAATGTTCTGCTTCTTTTTCATCAGTATGGACAGTGGCAGAAAGATTAAGAAACCCTGTAACTCAGTTCAGGCTCAAATATGTATTCTTTCTGGAGAGGCTAGAAGGAGAAAGAGAGCAGCAGGAAGAGAGAAAAATGAAAAAAAGAGATTTGCACTGAACACTATCAATACAAGCATTCACTCACTTTAACATAGGGTGGTGTAAATGATGATAAATTCCACTTCACTTTCTCGTCCCCCTTATTCTCCATTTCCAGGTAACTCTCTGGAAAAGAAATATCAGATGGATAAATATATAAATATATTAAATGCCTTTGTTCAAGTACATTTAGTTGAATGAATTTAAACAGAAAGCCTGTGTTTCTAGACAAAGAAGTTTCATGGGAACAGTTCTCATGATGCCAAGTAGATTTGAAACTTCAGGAGCAGACTCAAGCAAAGCACACTAGTGTAAAATCCTTGAAGACTTATAGAAATAAATTTGGAAGTAAAGACTTCTAGCAAAGAATCATACTGGAGATGCTTACAAGAAAAAGTGGGACCTACACCTAACCCTCAATAACCCTAAACAATAGTAGGTAATTCTCCAGAAGACTGTGAAGCATATCAAAGAAAGTTATGTAAATGTCCTGTTTGTGGTAGGAAGTTAGCTTGTTAAAAATCCAGAATATGACAATTATCAGAGAGAGATCTAAGTCACCTCCAGCAGTCTCAATTTATTGTACATTTCACATTGTACATATTGCAATATTCACATTTTTGGTAGATATCTTCACTTTCTAATGTACAAAAATACCAAAAAAACACCACCAACAACAAAAAACCCGCGAGATATCCAACTTTCTTCAAAGATATTATTTGGCTACTCAATGAAGAACACTGACAGTATTCTTGTTTGGGACCAACCAAACTAAGCACTAACAAATCTGTTATGTAGATAACAGAATGACAGTTTCATACAGTAATTTGAAGAATTTTAAGCATTACTGGAATTAGAAGTACAAACTGAGGATTTTAGAAACCATTATCAACAACATCCTCCCAAATCATTAAGAACAAGACAGGAGTAGCCAGTCTCATAGCTAGCATTCCTGTTGTCTTAAGGAAGAACATTTATTTCTCTTCTACATGTAGATAGATTCATCTAACATCTTAGGGACACACACAAAGATGAAGAGAACAGGTCTACTTCACAACAGCACTGATCCAAAAAAGGTTCAACAAAACACAGTAACCATACAGTGCCCTCTTTGTGGAGGCACAGTATGGTTGCATTCATCATAACTGCTTAAGAAATTGGCAACTTATCTGTCTGTATGCAAACTATCTGCAGGAAACAGTCCTGCTATACCACATAAGGAGAAGAAAAAAAGACTTCTGAAAAGAATTCCATCACAAGGACTAACATTTCAACAAATCAAGATCAAAACAGGGGAACTGGCCAATCACACCAACTTAAAACAACAGAAACAAAGCCAACACATTCAAGTTCTTCAACATGCACTATAGTAAACAAAAACTCTGAGCAAAAGATATTGTAGATGTTGCATTTACTTAGTAAGCATTATTACCTGAGCTTTCGCCAGCTCTTGTTTTAGGAAAAATAACAGTTCTGTTCTTTATTTCCATTTTTGTTAAAGGGAGTGCTGAGAGAGGTTTTGCCACATGAACAGTAGGACTTGCAGACTGTAGAGTAAACGCATCACGTCTCCTAGACGGAGAGCCTGCTCCAGACACATCTTGTGCAATCGCCTCTCGAATCTGCACTTTAATAAGCTTTTGCACAATTTGGAGAGTAAGAAAGATTTAAATAGTGAACATTGTTATATTAACAAGTCAAACTATTCAGTTCTATTTCTTTGAGCTGTAAGAACTCGTATTACATTCCAACAGAGAGAAAAAGTTAAATGACCTGGTCTTCTCTAACTTGAGTTGGTAAAGTTTTAAGATTTCAGGACAAATTTAATACAGGAGAATAGGAAAACTTACTCAACATTTATTACTACAAACTGTATTTACTTACAACTATAATGTTTTGTAACAAATACTTTGCAATGTATTTTTATTAATAAATTGGTGTTGGATTATTCTTCAATAAAAGAAACAAAAATAATACTTTATACTAGCTGAATTTAATTGACAACCCCTCCAATAGTCTGTATTTGCAGAGAAAGGGCTGCCTCATACAGAATGAGCTTTGTGTTTACTTCTGAATAAACAATGCTTCTAAAAAATTAAGTAAAAAAAAAAATCTTCACATACTTTCTGCTTAATTGGACTGGTAACAAAGAATTGACAAAAGCATTACCAACTACCAGATAACTTAGAATTAAATTCTTTTGCTATGTCCTCTACTTTTGTCATACCAGGTTTTTTCTCTTCAAATCTTTTTCATATTGTAGAACATAACAGTTAAAGATGTGCCCAATGTCCATTTCTTTCTCAACTTATTCTTTTCACCAGCTTCCCCGAGATTTTTGTGTGTGTATGGGGGGGTGGGGGTGTTATTTATTATTTTATTTAAATCATAGAATCACAGAATGGTTTGGGTTGGAAGGGATCTTAAGAGATCACTTCGTTCCAACCCCCCTGCCATGGGCAGGGACACCTCCCACTAGACCAGGTTGCCCAGGGCCCCATCCAGCCTGGCCTTGAACGCTGTCGGGGATGGGGCATCCACAGCTTCTCTGGGCAACCTGTTCCAGTGCCTCACCACCCTCCGAGTAAAGAATTTCCTCCTTATATCTAATCTAAATCTACCCTCTTCCAGTTTAAAACCATTACCCCATGTCCCGTTGCTATACTCCGATAAAGTGTCTCTCCCCACGGCAGTTTCCAGTTCTGTATCATGCACATCATCTTCCTCCATCAAGAAGGTAAGTAAATCTTTGTTTTATCCTTTTAGTGTCTCTCTCTCCTCACACCATTATAATTAACCCAAAATACATACTGGCTGTAAAAATGACTATCAAATATCTATTCCTCTGGGGGAGATAACCAAGGAGCCTTTCTACTTTTACACTGATGAAAGCAGAAAAACTGTTGGCTTCATCAATTTTTTTTTTTAAACACGCCTTAATTCAATCAGGGCAAAGTCCTGGCTTAAAATACATGAAGAGCAAGAATCTGTTCTACACATTTATTATTGCAGACTTGTCCGCAAGAAGGTTAAGTTCACCTTAAGGGAGCCCAAAAGGAGCTGTGGTGTCTTTTCCAGTAACCTACTTTAACCTCTTTTGTCTTAAAATATTATATAGACTAGATAGAGACAGTTATGTGTAAAAAATACATAAATATATATTTATATATATAAAAGCAGAGACAAAAACATTTATATAAATAAAAATATAAATCTAGTATTTCTAGAAAATGATGTATAAGTGGTGGGTATACAGATGCAATTTTTGTTGGCAATGCAGTCTAAGTGTTTGCATTACAGTATTTCTTTAGAGATTAATGAACCAAGAATCTCAGTTTCCAAAACAGTATT
>VXAA01005608.1:477087-488351 GCA_013399115.1 Anseranas semipalmata
GGGTAGCTTTAAAAATGGGGGGGGGGGGGGGGAGGATTTTAATGAGAATCAAGTTTACAGAACTTGTGTTCCAGATCCAAAAGATTTTAGCAACATTACTAGTCCTTATCCAGCAAAGCAAAGTCACAAATTCAGCTCTCAAATAAGACACGTACTTTTTGTCCATTATCACAGTGGATATAGATTAGCCCACTCCAAGGAATTACAGAAGGCTTTGTGGCAAGCGATGGATTAGGACTCACCAGAATTAGTGTACGACTCCTAATAAAAGAAAAAAAGATGTTACCATGATCCTCATATTAGACTGAGCATCTACAACAGATCTCACTAGCTCAAGAAAGGATGCGTTTTTAAGATAGTAGACTAACTGAAGATGATCCAGAAATAAATTTAAGATTTTCGGATATTCAATTTACTATTCAGGGTTAGTTGTTAGAAGCTTAACAATAACAAGCTTTATAAACTTGTTATTGGTGATTATATAAGGGGACAAAGGAAAAAAATTTTATTTGTCATTAACATATACAACCTGTCAGGTCACATAAAATTACATGAATCAGACAAAATAAAGCTTCAATGCTAGTCCACAAGGAAACAACTGTTCAAAGTATACTGCACAAATTATATCTTTGAAACCAATTTTATTTTTAGAGAAGCAACTTGCTTTCCTTCCTCCCATTCAAAACCACTGATTTTGGAAAAAAAGAAAAGCCTTTCAAGGTTATCAATGATTTCTATGGTTATTCAGGGTAGGGGACACTGAAGAGTCCACTAAACTCATTCCAAGCAGTTACAACATCACACAGTAATTTGACCCGTGAGAACATAAGTTCTGATTTACATGTTCCGTATTCTGTACTATAAAAATTTAAATATAAAACAGGGCAGAAAGAAAGCAATGAAGTATTTAAAAATTGAGTACAAAATCACTGATGTAAAGGTCACTGATTTTATGTTGGGACAGCTGATTAGCAAAAGCACAAGTTACACCAGAAGAATTAGCTTAATGTGTCATTAGCAGAGCACTTTGCATTTGAAAAATTTAGTGTGGTGAAAAAAAAAAAAACAATCAGTCCCCACAGGAAAGTCAGTTCCATAATAATCATCACAATATGACCATCTCATACACACTTCAACTAACAGACATCAACAGCCTTAAAATACTAAATCAGGATATTCATATTTCCTTAAAAATTTGTTTCAATAAATAATGGGTAGGATTTTAGTTTCTATCAGGAGGAATTCTTTCATGGGCATAGCCAACTACAACATACACAGAGCAAGTGTAACCTTATTATTTTACATGAGATTTTTTTTTTAAAAATTTTTAAATCTCAGCAGTTGTTAGAATCTTTATACTTATGGAGGTCTCTTCCTCTTTCTCTGTCATATACAAGCTGGGTATGCGAGAATATGGCTTATTAAGTACACACTGTCTCAGTTACTACCCATTGTCACAAACCATTCCATTGTCTTTGCTCCTATCAGCTTGTCTTTGACATTTACTGCAAACTTCATATGCAAATCCAACTTGCATGGTGACACAAACCACACGCATCTCAGAATGGTCACATTCAGCCTGAAGATACCAACTCTCAGTACTTTCATTGCTGTGGAATGGAGCAGTCTATGGGACAAAAGATTTTGCCTAACCACCTTTTCAAACCTTATTCAGATGGGAAGCCCCAGAGACTGTTTCTGAAGAAGGCTCTTGCAGTCTTTCAAGATTCCAACAGTCCCTGCTCCAAAAGTGCAACTCCTTTCACAGCACCTACCAATACTCCCAACACTGAGACACCTCCATGCAAAAGCCTCTTGGAATGCTACCAAATTTTGTAGGGACTCTGGACATTATTATTCCACATTCAGACAGGTTAGAGGTTGCCTCTATCACATTCCAATGAACGTCAGGGTTTTAGTCAAGGCAAAACAGCAGGTGGCCTGCTTGATCCGACATGCTCAAACATGGCAAAGGCAGTCCTTGATCTTTCTTTCTTCACTATCTTTCACTGTCACTGAGGAATAATACCTTCTCCTTTCCCGGCCTAAATCAGTTCAAGAATTCCATGCAGCTCCAGCCATCACAGTGCATCTTATAAAAGATTCTGGCTGGACAGGATGACTGCTCTTTAAGCTTCAGCTCATTCTTCTCCAGTGAAAAGAACACAATTTAAAGTTATGCAATGCAAGAAAGTTGCTTGTCTTCAATCCTGTCTTACTAAAAAAAAAAATCATTCTGCAGACAGCTGTAACTCTAGGGTATAAGACACTCAACACAGCCTTGTTTTTAGCTACTGGAAAGTTGTTCATTGTCATCTTTTTGAAACCATTGTTCTCAGCACTGATTGAATCTGCAAGGAGTGGCAGATACCCTAGCCCTTGCAGAGAATCCTCTTTTTTTTGTTCTCACAAATGCTGAAAGTTCCCAACAATACATCCAAGAACTTACATCTATATGATTATGGAATTAAGTGTTTAAATGCATCACTTCTTGCACAGTGATGCAGAAAAGCAGCATCTGCTTTAAGGAAACATCTACAAGATTAAAGCAACTATCTATTTTTTGTGGAATGTGTGAGTTATTTGTTGACAATATTTATATTATTGACTGAGCTGACCTTAAAAAAAAAAAGATAAATTTCTGATCACCTCTCATTTCTAGCATTTCATCGTGCAAGATTTTTTGCTGACATCTGTGAGAAGTCTCACACACAAGCAATGATGTTATGACTACTGTTCCAGAATACTGCTAGTTAAGAAAGAGGTTACCTGACACTGGCTTGCCATTCTTTTCATACTTAAAAAGTATTGAGAATCCAAAGGTTGAATAGCAAAAAACAATTTTGTCAGAATACAAAAATAAAAGCAATCAAGTTCTGATGAATATCAGCAAATTAGCAAATCAAAGAAATACATCATTTTAAAAGCACAGATCATTCTTAAACAACAAACTACCATGAAAGGAGATTTTTAAAGCTTCAGTTTTGTTGACCACCCAGCTTCTGGAAAATTATACAAGAATAATAGCATTTCCAGGCACAGAAAACTACTCTTGGCCTCCAGGTAACTTTGTATATGACAGAAGAACATTCCCTGTATAAAGAACTATAAAAGGATAAATTCATAAATTATTAAGGTTATATTTACATTTTAGCTGACAAAATGGCTATATCATGGAACTCACTAAAAAAAATAAATTGCTCCAAAACCTCACCACACTTTTACATATAAAGGAAAACGATGAAAAGAAATTTACTCTGGTTCAATAACTCCATGTTGTGGGGTTATAGTAAGGCAGTGAGCTGGCCATGAAAGCTCAAATGTCAGCATCCTATTAGAATTGTTGACAATTTGTACGTGTCCAGTATCAGCTGTTCCACCTGTAAAACAAAAAAGGCTATAAAAAGCTAATATGTACAAAAATTCAGAGGTGTCCCAGAATCTGAGACACCAATTAAGACAAAGCATTTTCTGCCCTATTTTTACCTTCACAATGCTTTAAAATAGTTACATAGCGCATATTATATGTATACAAACACACAGAGCACCTTAACCCCAACAATTTAACCACAAGTGTTCAAGCCAAGTTTATTGTTTAGGTGTAATGCTACTGCATCAAGATTATTGGTCAAGCCCCATTTACAAACACAAAAATAATTACAAACATATTAACTAGTACAGTAACTTTAACACCAGAATGTTTATTTTATTAACTTCAAAAAATACTTACTAATAGAAGGAGATACCAAAATCAAGTGTTCAGGCTTAACAGCCCAAGTCTGTGGAGCATCTAGTTCATTCTGAATGAGATCATCAGTTTTTACAGGTAATGGAGGACCCTGGGGTCCTTTAACGGGAAGAACATCCAAAGTTGCATTGATATGTCTGACAGCATTCTCAGATCTGAAAATACGACTGGATTAAGCAAAAGTAGCAATGAAAATAACTCATGAGTAACTATAATACCCTACTGCTAATATTTCTCAGAATTTAATACTGAAATACAATGCTCTTCACATAGGCTTTCAAATTAATTCTCCGTTATCAAAAAAAAAAATGAAGTCAACAGCTATATCTTGACACAGCTTTTCCACAGGATGTTTAGAAGTGGCTTAATGGAAGGTACTAAAAACAATTATCTTGAGGTGATAGTAAATTGCTTTCTCTACACATACTTTACTCAGATTAAAAAGGCACTGCAGAGAGAAACAAGGCAGTACAAGTTGTGTTTATCAGAATCACAGAACACCCGAGGTCAGAAGGGACCTCTGGAGATCAGCTAGTCCAACAACACCCTGTTCAAAGCAGGGTTAGCTACAGCAGGTTGGTCCGTCCAGTCAGCTTTTGAATTTCTCTACAGATAGAGACTTTACAACCTCACCGGGCAGCCTGTTCCTGTCACCGTACACCACTGAGAAGACTGGCTCCCTCTTCTCTATTTTCCCCATCAGGTGTTTGTACACGTTGATAAGATTTCCCCCTCACAAGACTTCTCTGCTTGAGGCTAAATTAACCCAGCTCTCTCAGCCTCTCTGTGCAAGACATATGCTCCAATCCTCTAGTCTTCTTCATGGCCTAGCGTTTCACATTTTTGCTTGCAAAATACATGGCAGATAAGCTCATATATGAAAGCTAGGAAGCTGCTACTTTAAGATTCAGTGTATTTTCTTAAGTTAAAGCTTAACTCGCAACAATTTTGATTTTAAATACTAAAAGAAAAGCAAAATTCAGCAATTAAGGAAAAAATAGGTGACTACTGCTCCATACAATGTTATACAAACATTGCTCTTTTCTCTAATATTTCTATTTCTATTTTGTAATGCTTCTGAGAATCCTGACTCAGTTTAGGACAGGACTAATACCTGTGGATTCAACCCTTAAGATAGCAATGGAACTGGGAAGGCAACCAATTCACACCCATGACATGGGATTTCACAATGGCCAGATAAGTAGTTAACACAGTCAGATCTCTTTTGAGAATTACAGTTTACTCAGAAAGTGAAGATCCTCATGATGCTTAGTCAGGGAATAAATTCCAAATTGGAAGAACTGTTCAGGCTATCAAGCTGGGGGGGGCACCATCAAAAACGTCCTGCTTGCTGCTGTGGGTACTTGTTTCCAATCTCTAGCTTCACAACCCCACCATGCCTGATAAACACCTTGCTAGCCTACAAATCTGTCAAGCATCCCAAAGTGTTCAGCATCTGGAGTTCAACAGGTACAAATGATTTCAAGGTAGCATCCAAATATGTAGATGTCAAAATACAGGACTAGGTAGGACCTTTTCTTCACCTATGTGACAGGATCTTTAGGAAAAAAAAGCATGAAGACTCAAGAACCAACCCATGCTAATACATTCTTTATAGTGTTAATGTTAAACCATATTTATGTTGTTTTTCATTTTTTATTTTGTTTTTATGCTACACTTTCTTAAGAAGTAGGACTTGTATAGGATTTGGATGTTTCTTTCCATTTTCAGGGCTCTAAGTGCTACAGCAACCTGTCTAAACAAAAATGACAAGTCCAAATTAAAGACCAGGTCTCTGCCTCCAAAGAAATCCTCCAAAGAAATCCTCCCAGTAAGAGACTTCATTTAGGCAGGAGACGAAGCCTAAGCACCAATCATTCTTTTCATGAGCTATAGTATACATTACATTGAAAGGTTGGCACATGAGCTGGACAAGGAGAAGGCCTTCATAATATAAACTCTACTTCCATCACAAACATCAAGAATTCTTTACAAGGAATGAAGTAGTTACAGTCCTGTAGGACTACAGCAAGAAATGCACTTTGGAAGTGCCTATGGAAACAAAAAAAACAACACAACAACAACAAAAACAGTTTATTCAGATGAAGAATAGGAAAATTCGCCAGGGAAGGCTTAGGCTAGATATTAACCAGATATTAGGAAAAATTTCTTCACTGAAAGGATTGTGAGGCACTGGAACAGGCTGCCCAGGATGTGGTTGGGTCACCATCCCTGGAGGTATTCAAAAGACATTTAGACGTAGAGCTTAGTGACATGGTTTAGTGGAGGACTTGGTAATGTTAGGTTATAGGTTGGATTGGATGATCTTGGAGGTCTCTTCCAACCTAAATGATTCTGTGGAATTGCAAATACAGTCAATGATGTCAATTCAGGGAACAGTTTAAAGGTTATCTCAACAGTTTAACAGATTATAGAGAAGAATAATGAGAAGAGCGACCTATATACTCACTGGGGCCATTCTCATCATAGAGCCAGTTCTTTAACTTGTAGAGCAAGTCAATTTCCACTGCTTTTCTTTTAAAATCTTACTGATTTTAAATGAAAGGAGCCACACTGCAGTTAGGCATTATCTGACAGTTATCCTTACAGTTACATTACCTGTTCGATTCCAAATGACGTCCAGGAGACTGCGGAAAACCATCCCGATCAAAAACGAAACATCCAACCACAGTAAGGATAACTTTTCGTACATTTGCATAGAAAAGACGGATGTCATTTTTCCCCCGTGGGATATCACATACTAAAAAAGTAACAGAGCAATTCTAGTAAGAACAAATCAATAATACTCAGAAATTGTACAGAGATTTAGGATATACTCTTAGTTAATAATCTGTTGGCTAAGATCATTCAAAAAATGACTTAGGACAAGTTAAATTATCAGGCATAAATCAACATTAACATGAGATGCAACAAAAATTTAAAAACACAAAAATTTTAACTTTTTAATTATAAAAGATATTTTCCACCTTTATACAAATGATACATACTAATCTGATTGAAGGCCCAATTAAAATTTGACTTTTTTTTTTTACCCTGACAAATATAACTAATACATTCCAAAGACTTCATAGAGACTCAACTTTTGAGAGAAGTTATTTTTCAATTACTCAATCTATACAATCCAATACCTCATTACTTAATTACACCTGTAAATATCCAAAAGACCAGAAATGTCAGAGTATGATTTAAAAATAATTGTTCCATCAAAGTATTTAATAATCTAGTCAAAGGTTACTCCTCTGCTTCAAGCCACTTCATGTTGAATTGACAGAATGAAGAAGTGAACGCTCACACAGGATACATTTGATCCATTATTACTTCTGCTGCACAGCAGATTATCAGAGAAAATTATTAATATTTGTATATAGGATCTACATTTCAGCTAGAGATAAGACAGAGTAATACCTACTGGAGAAGCATATTTAGTTAGTTAACAAAGCCAAGTCTTTCAGAAGGATGTCTGTGATTTTGGAAGCAAATAATTTATTTATTCTGCAATACAATTCAGCATAGAAATATGTTCATCCTATAGGATGACAGTTATTTCTGCTCCATAAATTTCTGTTCTCTCTACACACACCTTATTCCTTGAATTCCATTCAGTTCAGGAAATGTCAATTTTCAAACATCCGATTAAAGTATTTAAGTCTGATACCTCATTTTCACCATCTTGAAATATCAAAATGGCTAGGTCACAACAGCATTTAAAGTTGTCTTAAAAAGGCCAGAGTGCATACATTCTAGACCCAAAAATGTCAGACCCCAAACACAGCATGCAAACAGCATAATGGTGCAATCCTCCCAATCACAAAGGATGAAACCAAGTTTTTTATGAAGGCTTAGATCCTATAAAATATGAAGTACATCATGGGACATCTAGAAATGCGCAAAAAGATCTTGCAAAGAATATTTGATCAAAATTCCCCCCTCTTTAACAATAAATCCATATGTAGACAGGATGCTAATATGCATTGCATATACATTTGTTTTGATGACCCAAGTATGCAGTCAAGATGTTTTAGATTGCTTTAGAATAAAACATTGCTAGAAGTCAAATATCAACAACCACTATCGCTGTTCAGTTGGCAACAGAAGCATACCTTAGCAACTAGAAATAGAGTAGATCAGTATATAAAAGACATTTGGTTAGTCCAACAAACCATATAAGTGTTAGGGAGCTGCCAAATCTGGTGGCTGTTCGAGGAGAGGCTGCCACAGATCCAACCAGCAGCAAGGCTGAGCGTGCGTTCCCAGTGGGCACACGCACACCACACATACACGCGCAGCCAGTCATACAGGCAAAATACAGATGGGTGTGCTCAGTACTCAGGCGAACACAACACCAGTGGCCCCATCCTGTTCCCCTCTCTGCCTGATCAGGACGAATGCCCTGTAGTGGGAACATACGTACATCCAGTGTGGATCCCTCTAGTGGGTGGGCTTAGGCATTCAGTCTCCCCAGTTGCCAGGGGAGGAACCTGCTCTCAAACACCCCCCCACACACACTCCACACCCCTTGCACACAACCTGCCCCCAGATCCCAGCCCCTGCATTTGATAGCAGTCGCATGCTGACATCCCTGCCCTCACTCACTCCAGCTGCTGGCCCCTCAGACACACAGACCCCTAAAACCTGTGGTCTGACTCCAGTTGCTGGCCCTTAGACACACACCATACCAAATAGAGAGCCACTCACCCACAGAAATGGTTAGAAATAGAGTTCATCAGAAGACATGACAGACTGCTGACCAGGTGCTGGGCATGGCCAGACAAGCATACTGACCAGCAACCTGTTCACATGCAACCATTCCCTCTTGTCCCCTTAACCCTCTATTTACCCCATGTGTGTTCCTCCCCAAACCACCTTGATCCTTCCCTTTCTCCACCTTCGGTTCCTCCCCCAAACATCCCATAGCAAGTCCTGCACGATCCCAAAATGCTGCTCACCTTCACCCCACCATGTGTCCCACGCCCCTCAGGCAGTAACTTCTCTTGGTCTGTAAGGCGATCCAGAAAGCCTCTCCAGCTCACTCATGGTGTGCATTGCACACTGGGCCATGAGGCTGATGGCTCCCCTGGGACAGCCCTAGGAGGGGCCAGGGCTCCTTCTCCAAGCATATTATTGGGGTTCTCCACCTGCCTCTGCACCCCTCATGTTTGTGGAGACAGGCCTTGTATGGGCTGAGCGTTCTCTGTTGGCCATGGAACAGCAGGGTCAAGGTATTATTTGAGCTCGCTCACCTGCCACTGTTCCTCTACGCTCCTGGGAGGGTGTGCGCTCACAGGAGCCTTAATGACACCGAAACTTAGGAATGCCTGTAAAATTCTAGTTCTCTTACAAGTATGCATGCTGTCTAGTCTAATTGCATGGTTACATATACCACACTGATGTATCAAGAGAGCAGACTGATGACAAACTAACAATACACTATTCCAAACGCTAATGTTAGTACATAATTCTGGGATGACATGAAGGTAAGGAAGGGCTTTAAGTTTATAACACTTAACGAAGAGCAAGAATAACCTAGTTTACTTTCTTAAGAGCTACTCATCCAGCATCCCTCCTCAAAAGCTTATTTGCAGTGTTATACAAGTCTGCTTTTTTTTTTTTTTTTGGACAATAACAGTCTTCACCTCAAATTTTTTTTGATTCAGTACAGAAAATTATAAATAAAAGGGCAAGGATATTTTATGTCCAAGATAAATAAGCTGGAGTAAATAAACAGATTGTGCCTAAACAGTGAACAATAAACTACCTTTGACAGCCTCAGGAAAGTACACTTCTCCCCCCCCCAAAAAAGACAAAATAAAACTAAGATGCAAGAGATAGGCCTTGTTTTCTACAGAAAGAAAAAGAAAATTAAACTACTATTAACAGGACTATCTCTGATCACTTTATTATTAAAAGCTGTCTAGGCTCTCTTACACTGAGTAAACAACTTCAGACCATACTCAAGAACTCAAGTATCTTATCTTCACTAGCATTTCACCTCAGCCAAGATGAATGATCACTTTTCCAAGTAAAGACAACATAAAATCTATAGGGAAGGTATCAGGCTACAACTTTTATTCAGGTGTAGTAGTCTTAGAACAGTGAAATTTTTCTATATGTAAATAAAGCTAGTTTAAGAAATAGGGTTTGAGAGTAAGCTTCTTCACGACACTAAAAGGGCTTGAATTTTTTTTTTCTGAAGATGGCTTTACAACATGTTGTGTTCTTTTTTAATAAGTTCCTTGCTAACAGAAGCAGAAGTACAAAAAATATGATGTTATTTAACTTGGGAAGGGACATACAACTTAACATCAAAGTTGTTTGCCTCCTATTTTTCAAATAGAGTATATATCTGTGTACAAAAAACTGATGCTTTCAGTAAAATCAAGTCTCTTAAGTATTAAAAACTCTTCCAATAAACCTAGCATTTTTAATGCCGTAACATTCATAGACTGGGGTTGCATTTTCATAGGAGAAAAGCACAGGAATTAGTTTACATAGACAATATTGAAAATTGAATAAAAGTAATCAGTTTTGCTTCGGCATTTATCAAAAATGAAGTAAAGGAAAAACAACCTGGATTCAAGGCTAAAAATCTATTTTTTCCACTGGAAAACAAAGTATTACCTTTTTTTTTTTTTTTGGAAAGTTCATATGCTTACCTTCTGTCACAAGCTGCTCCCCTTGAAATTCTTCATCAAATAGAATGTTTCTTAATAAGTTGTTTTCTGGGACTATTTGTTTTGCTGCCTCAAGTTTACACATCATAGCTCTGTTACAGATGAGAAACCAGAGTCGTTAAATTATTCAAAGTATTGGAAACATCAATCTCAAGAGACTGGTAAAATTGTAAGAATCCAGCATCATTTTAACTTTTATCATTTCTGGAATATCTAAGGTAGGCCAATTTGCTATCAAGATGATCACACATTCAGCTATTCCGTGAGCGTTTTATTCAAGGTCATATGGTTAAATTCAGCTAGGTTTAATACTTCATTTGGGTAACAAGAAATACAATGACTTTCATAAAGTTTCAGGCAATTACATTTAAGAGCAATGGTAAAAGATTCTCAAAGAAATTTTACACTGAATGATGATCAGTACCTTAGTACTCTGCCTATTTTCAACATTTCGCATGATCATTACACACCATACACAGCACAAGTCACTTGTGTTACTAGAAGCAGAGCATGCCATTCAGTTGTGCATTTGCGTTACTGTGTTTCTATTTCAATTTGTGTAACATAGCCTCTACTTAAGCTTGGTAAGATATATTCTACAGATTTCATTAGAGTCTGTTATGAGCATATGTGGATGTTATTTCTCTCACATCCACATCCACTCGCATAGAATCACAGAATCACAGAATATCCCGAGTTGGAAGGGACCCATAAGGATCATCGAGTCCAACTCCTGGCACTGCACAGGTCTACCCAAAATTTTAGACCATGTGACTAAGTGCACAGTCCAAACGCCTCTTAAATTCAGACAGGCTTGGTGCAGT
>VXAA01005608.1:488621-534397 GCA_013399115.1 Anseranas semipalmata
TCATTCCCCTCGACCGGCTAGCAATGCTGTGCCTGATGCACCCCAGGATACGGTTGGCCGTCCTGGCTGCCAGGGCACACTGCTGGCTCATATTCAACTTGCTGTCAACCACAACCCCCAGATCCCTCTCTGCGGGGCTGCTCTCCAGCATCTCGTCGCCCAGTCTGTACGTATAGCCAGGGTTGCCCCGTCCCAGGTGCAGGACGCGGCACTTGCTCTTATTAAACTTCATGCAGTTGGTGATTGCCCAGCTCTCCAATCTGTCCAGATGTGTTCTTCCTTAATATAATTCAGCAAACCAAGATGCAAATCTCATTCAAAACTTAATATTACCAAATTTCAGTACTAATCCTTTCAGTACTAGCTACAGTATGTAAACTAAACAAACAAAAAAGAACACCACAAACAAACAACCCCCTCCAACCAAACAACCTACCAGATGCAAGACTACTGGATCTCTCCATGTCACCAAGGCTTATTGTTTTGTGCTTGCCATTTTTGTAAGCAAGTTAAAGCCATGCTTGTGGCAGCATACACCACTAGCTTTAACATTTCATTAAACATCTGTCTACGGAACAATAGCAAAGTACATCTTACCTACGATATTGCTGCCTGGAAATTTCATCTCCATAAAAAAAACACACTGTCGATAACAATGTCTTCGCTCTAAGTAAGTTCTTTTCCATGGGATTCCACGTTACAGTAATCACCTGGTAAAATAAATAGGCAACACATTTGGAAACAAAAATCTTAAAATTTAGTACTAATGTTTGGAAAATTAAATGAAACAAAGTTAAACAAGTTAAATAAGATTTTAATGAAGAACTAGTGAGACATTTTCATTAATCATATTTATCTTAATCAATAATACTTGTTCAGAATCAGGTATTCTACTTACTTCATGTGTTCCTTCTCTTAGTACAAACTTCTCTGGAGACACCGTCATTACCTGAGGATCCACAACTGTTTTTGTCTGTAGGTTTGCAAAGCACAGTGCTTTAACATAGGCAGCCCGAGAACCTGTATTTCTTATGCGGAAGGAAACTGTACTTAATCTTGAAGGCAACAATCCATCCAGTGTTAACATGTAACTGTCTGTCAGCTTCTTAACACTTTCTAAAATTATATTGCTAGTTCCTCCATATCCAGATAAAGGTATCTGGGGAAAAAGTAAAAAAAGCAGTAGTTCAAATGAAAGCCTTCTTACTAAAGTTTCTGTATAACCATGTTAAACCATACAAAGATGTACAGCAAGACAACTGAAAATACTTAAAATGTGAACTGAAAAGACTTTCAAGAAATAAAGCAGCTTAAGTTTATTTAACCTGTTTCAAGTTTTACTGATAATTAATTTAAGGCCTATCTATAAAGGCAGAGAAGTTCAGATTTTTTTGACAGTTCTAGAGTTAAAATCTTGGGCTACTTTTAACATAGTACATAAAATCTTTCTTCTTCCTTCACAAAAAAGTGCATACAAAGTTAAGGCTGCTTCATGCTTAAACTCTAAAATTTAACACCCATACAATCTTTTCACAAGTATACAGATGCGTATAGTGAGTATCTTGAAAAGTTTCAACTTTTTGACAGAGACAGCTATTCAGTGATATACTTTCAACAATTAAGAAAAATCTATGTTTAAAATTAGTAGAAATTAGGTTAGGACTCTTACAGTAAACTTAATTCCTGGCTGTGATCGAATCCCCAGCTGTTTGATTTCCAGTTTTGCAAAGAAGCAAGTTACGCGAGTAGGTGTAAACATCAAGTATATATTAGTATCTTCTTTGGGACGGATTTTGAGTTCCCAACTACTAGTTAAGCGTTCTTCTGACCCAAATATACTTTGCAGCTATAAAAGAAATGAAGATTTCAGAAATGAGCAACTACACTGAAAAAAAAAAAAAACAACATTTTAATAAGAGTTACTTCACTAACAACCCAAAATTAACTTCATCAAAATCTGGATTAACTAAATTGACAATGGCAGACGTTTAAGGTTGCGATGCTTAACATGCAACAGAAAAGATTAAGTTCAAGATACTCTCACAGTAAGCACATCAGCACCTCTCAGTTTAGACCACAGAACTTCTTGCCTTCAATCCTCAAAACAGTGTGTAAGGCTGAACTTAAATAGTGCTACATTAATTCTCTCAGCTGAATATTTTAGATATCAGATCTGAACACGAGGAAAAGGGCATATACATTTATGAGGACTATATAACAAAAAATCTGTAGTATTGATAATTCCAAAGACTAATTCAAGTTTCTCCTTCTTCTCTCCCATACACACAGTCCCTTGGAGTGAGGTCTGGAATCCTTCCTGCAAGAAGGACCACTGAAAGATCTCTCCAATAGGTATCAAGTCTGTTGTGCTATGGCAGTTTGAAGAGCTGTAAACTGAGCTCCACTTTGCTGCAGCACTGTTATGGTTTCAGCTCTCCCTAACGTTATCAGTGTAGCTCTGCTACCATGTTCATCTGGGCGGTCTCAGAGTAAATACATAGCTTGCTAGTCACTGATGTTTATAAAGGAACAATGACTTCAGGGAAAAGACTGCCAGCTACAGACAAGATTCAGAGACAAAACATCTGTTTGGTTAAAACATCAAGTCTGTAAGAAGCCACAATTCAGCTATGAAGACATGGATTTTAGGAAAATAAATGAATAGCACTTTAAGTTGATTGAGCTCAAAATAAAGTTCTCAAAATATCTCAAAAGAAATTATGTACGGATACAGTCACTGGAACACTTCTGAGAAAGCACCAAAAAGTAAAGGAGATACATCAGCGAGGAACTTCCTAGAACTCTGCAACTCTTCTGACCCGAAGTGATGGCTTATCAATAAGGTCACTTTCTAAAATAAGTCTAACCAAAAGTTTGTCCTATGGAAGTCCTAACCACAAACTTTAGGCTGAGCTGAGAGAACACATCTTTTAAAAGTGAGAACAGTTTAACCAGCCCCTTCACAAGTTTCAGGGTAGCTGGACACAGGTATCCTAATACTCCTTTCAGTAAAACAGCCATTTGTTCCTCTAGCTCAATCAATTAGTCTCATATGAAAGTCACTCGAGAAGAATGAACAGGCATACCAGACAGAAGTCTGAGCTCTTCAGTTAAGCAACCATGTCTCAGCTGTATTAAGTATTAAACTACTTAGCAGGTTCAGGCATTCTTGAGAAAAATTGTAGGGGGGAGCAATAATATGTAATAGTTGACTCTAGCTAGAAGAAAGAAAAAAGCCTTGTTTTCCACAGTTTCCAATGTATTTGGAGTGTTAATTCTTTTACGGTCTTCACTAGCCAATAGGCTCCCAGACTACCTGCTCCAAATGGCAGCCTGCTTATCCTCTAAACCATGGCCTACAGCGTTATTACAGAGAGAGGCACACAAAAATTGTTTTGGCAGTTAACGCTGCCAGTAGATTTTCTGGTTACAACAGAAACAGAAAGCAACAATCTACCAAACAATTCCGTCCAGATCACCTTTACTGATGAATGATGAAACTTAAGCCATATTGGTTAAAAACCTCTCTGATTGTTGGAGAACGATCATAAGTTTAGCAGTGACTCAGAGAAAACCAGACACCCTTTAAAGGAAAGGCTACAGATGAACCAGTCAATAACTGGGATTTTTCAATAAGCACAGGAAAAACATCTCAAGTACTTCCAGAATAAAAAATAAAAATAAAAAAAATCAGGCTTTGATGTCCAGAATTCCGTACAATTACCATGGCATCTGATGCATCATTAGATACACATATAGATTTTCTCTTTTGTGAAGTCTGAAATTCAAAACCCATTTGGCACTTTAAACATGTCACATGTCTAGCCAAGCAGTGTCACAAGTCCATCAACATTTCAGAGTATGTCTGACTCATCTCTGTCAGAGTCAACCCAAGATAGAGATGAGCAAGGTCCTCCATCTTGGTGCCAAGATCTAACATAGCACAGGCAGAAAAGGGAACACCACTACAACTTTGATCTCCACCACCTTCAGGCAGGCAGGCAATGCCACAAAGAGCTATGTCAATATCTTGATCAGGAGCACTGCCAGAATTTACTGGGTGCCTCAGAGCCATCCTTGACCTGAAAAACAGAGTCTGAGGAGGATATCACAGCCTAATTCATAAAGTTGTCTTGTGCTGGCATGACCTTGCATGACAAGTGGAATTGTACACAGCTTCAGTATATGTCCGTTAATACACAGACACGGGACACAGGTTAGCAGATTGAACATGAGCACCACATAGGACCAAAAGACTAATCAAAATCCTCATCAGTACAATACAAGACCATACGATGACCCAAAATAGTCTGTTGAAAAGATAAGCAGAAAATTACTAAGCTTTCCCTGTCTTAACTCTTAATATATGCTTACTGCATGAAATTACGAAGTAGACAAACTATTTTCAATTGTGCCATTCCACTGAGCTAACATAACTATACATTAAACCTTTAACCCCATTTAACTCTTCTGGCCTGAAAACAGACTAGTGAGCTGCTATTCCAAAATAGCAAATGCAAAATTCACCTTCTGTGATGAAATTAATTTGGAGAGATCCTCTACAACTTGATTTCTAATCTAGTTTAGCTACCACTGAGCAAGTGCTACAAGCAAGACAAATTTTGACATTTTTATTATAAACATAATCTAATAGATATCATAAATACTAAAGAGAAATTTTCCTTGCAGTTACCTGAAAGCAGTCCTGATCCTGGCCTCTTATCACCAGTCTTAAATGCTGAGTCACAGACGGAGAGTTATTTCTTAGAGTTAACTTCTGCTGGCTGAAAAAAGTATGAAGTTTAATTTATATTTGCTGCATAATATACCTAACTATATATATTTATTCAGGGGAGCAATGGAAATGGGACAATTAATATTAAAGTCATTTCATGAAAAAAACACCTCCTGGTACAACAGAATATATTAGCTAGAAAGTTATTTCTATATTCTCAAACTTACAGACTTTACAGAATTGTACACCATTACACATCAGTCCATCACAGTTTTCTGAGGTTTAAGTATTGTAGTTAGCAGTTTGAACTCTTAAAGAATGCAGAAGTTGTGTCAATATCAAAATTCCATAAAAAAATAAATGTCACTTTAAGAGAGATATAATTAGATTATCCAGAACCACTCAGTTATACAGAAGCAGTCTTGTAAGCAATGCAACCCAGGTTCACCGGAACAGTGATAGAGAACTAAATTAAGGATAACTTTTCTTCTTCGTGTATTTTTCAACATGATTGTACCACAGAAAGTTGTGGCCACTTGGCAGCATCAGGTTGATCAAAAAGGGCTTTTTTTCCCCCCCTCTGTGATATATCCTGGCATTGACCAGGCTTCCAGTATTCAGATCCTCCTTCAAGAGAGGTAGGAAACCTCGCCAGTGAGAAGAGCTAGTGCCTTTTTTTTTATTTTAGTGAGTCAAAAAACAATCACAGAACAATCTGACAAGCCCTAAAACTAGTTAAAAACAAAAGGGAAAGATCATGCAGTTAGAGCAAATAGAAGGAGGAAGAGAAAACAAAGCCTCTCCTCGGTTTTCAGCAGCAGACACTGTTTTGTACTCTACTGAAACAAAAATTTTAAAAAGAATTTTAGCTAATAGTTTTTGAGAGTCAAAACTATTTTCAAGATGAACAAAAAAAAATACAGAGTTGAGAAAATCATTTCCAAACGCAAAACAGACAAAACTACAATTTGAGAAATACACCATCTTGACAAAACGTAAAAATGGGAATACAGCTATCAGAAGTGGTTCTTGGTTACAAATATGGATCACTTTAAAAAGTGCAATATAATATAGAATATCATGTTAAGTATTTTAAGTTTTACTTACACCGATCCTCCAAGTTTTACTCCTCCCCAAGCAATGAACTGTTTGTTGGAGAGAATGGGTGGGATCTCAGAGCAGCTGGCAGCTGTAGACACAGGTCTGTTTTCCACAGACTCTACCTCGCCTTTTATCACCACTTCGTACTGAGGCCCAGATGGCAGCACAAGGATTTTCAAAACACTTGAAAAATAAATACATAATTTTAAATCTCATCACAGAACAAGATTAGCTGATGAAAACACAACATAACTGAAAAAAATATTATAGATAGGCCTTTTTACACTACTTTCCTAAGGGGAAAGTACACTTATTTTACAAAAGGCCAGCTTTAAGTATGGCAAAATTTAAATCCTTCAGGCTATAGGCATGTGTGCTGCATGTACCTCATGCTGTCTTCTGTGGTGTTTCATCTGGGGATGGTTCAGACAAGTGTTTCAGAGACCACAGCTAAGGTAGATATTTTTTGCCCATGCTGATTTCTGATTATTTTGACAGACTGAGAGAAGCATGGCGTCTGGTTGTCTCTATGTACAATAAATGCCTTTTGTAATACCTGTGAAACTTCATTCAAGTTTCACAAGTGAGAGATACCGAGGAGCTTCAAAATTAAACCGAGTCCTGTTCATAGCATTTTAAGCCACAAAAATCAAGGCGCTCTCTTCAGTTTGTTTCCTGGGACACTGTTCCTACGGATAGGAAACCAGTGACCTACGGCTGGCTTTTCACGTATATTGGTCTCTATGCAACAGGATACAAGTACAGTGCAGATGACTACTGACTGCCTTCTTCAAACAAAGCAAAGAAACAGATGAATGAGAGCATCAAGAGAGCACAGTTAAATAATCAATTAGAAAGAAACGGGCTAATACTGAATAGGAAAATTGGACCAAACTATCAAACAAAACTGGGAGGGGAAACTAAACAAACAAGCAAAAAGACAGAAGAACGAGGAAAGCCAAAGTACTGCCTAAGCAAGGAAGACAGAAACCAGCAGAGAAATAAAATGAAAGGCAAAAGTATATAGGGAAGGAAGTGGAGATTGGAATTACCTAACCAGTGATACAGTGAACAAGAATAAACAATCAGAAAAGCAAAACAGGAAAAAAAAACACCAGAAAAAAAGGCAGAGGGCAGAAAGGAAATCAAGCTTATAAGGAACAGGCCGAAGTATTTGCTATAGCATAGACCCACTTAAAGCCAGGAATGGAACTCGAGAACTCCAGTCTAGCTGTCATTGAATTCCTATGATGCCCACTGACAGAGTTCTGTATCCCATCAGCAGGGAACATGAACTCTCATTACTGCTTTAGTTAGTTTTTTAGTCATTTGGCAGCATTTGCAAGTGAACTGCAAAGGTTCTAGCCCTACTGAGTACCTAGAGGCTGTAAAGCAAAGCGGTTATGCACAAGGCCACAGGAAAGCAAAGATGAATCACTTTGCATGCCTATCCATTAGGATCACACTGTCTTTAGCACAGAACTCACCTTTTAATTTAACGCACTGGGTAAGCCCAATTAAGCTAGATAGTGAAGCTGAACATATGTTGAACAGTTTTTTTTGTCCATTCTCACTCCGTTATACTAGAAGTTGGAAAATATGTAATGAAAGAAGAAAAACTGCACTGGAGAATGGAATCTGACCCTGCCATTGCCCAAAAACTCTTGCATGACACCAGAATGGTCACAAAAAAGTCTATTTCACAGGGAACAAAGACTGACAGGTGCTAATGTGCAAAATATGTGAATAGTTACATCTGTAAATGGAACATATACATTAGTATTATACAAGATTTACATACTAATGTTCAGTTATGGCAGCAGAAATTAATACTTTTTTTTTGTTTCAGGTTTTCATTTGTAAAACAGAAAGAATATTTCCCTTGTCTCAGTGGGGTGAAGAGGGCAGCAACTGAAGGGGCTGCTGAAGATAAGTATTTTAAAACTTTGCTCTACTTTAGAAGAAAGTACCACATAAAGGGGCTTGAGGGAATTACTCTCTTTTTTGTTGTTTTGTTTTTAAACAATAAACAAGACTCAAGATAGCTGCTGATTTGTGACAGGAAAAGTTACCTACTCATTAAGCTATGGACAGCAAATGAGGCATGGAATCTATGGCACAGGTGAACCCTAGCAAAACTCTAGTTATGAATGAGGATTAAAGAAAGCAACCCAAGTCAAAGTTTTATCCAGTGTCCCCTGTGAATAAAGCTTTCACATTTGTTCATGACCATAAGGTCAAAAGTAACCATTTAAAATAGACAGCATAAAATCAGTTATGTTACCTTTGCGTAGATGTTACGTTTTTTGGAAAAAACATTACAGTCACTTCTCGTTCTTCTCCGGGAAGAAGGAAGAGGTTGTCAGGTTCAACAGCAAAGCAGCTGTCCTGATTTGATGTCTGAAGGTGAGTGGGGGACAAGGGAGCGTTGGTTACTTAATTTAAAGGGAAGAAATATTTCCAGAACATATAACAAAATCTGGCTGTCCATCTGTTGTACATGCAGTTTGGATAACTTAAATACACCTGACAGCTTCAGAACTTTTTCATATCATCTTACACTAGTTAAATTCTTCCAAAAGTTGGACAGCATAAATATCTCTAACAGAAGCATCTTAAGACATCAACTGTGTATACAACACTGAAAGAGCCACAAGGAGATTTAAAGAATTGAATAGTAACTACCACATGGCAATGATACACTACTAGCTAAGTAACAGCACTAGCCTCAACATAGGGTACCAACCATTACTCATGTCACATTAACATAAGATTTGTGATACTGGTCACGCATCCTATCTCCATGGGCTCTCTTCCAAGACATGATGCACTCACAGCCCTCTACTTTTCGTCATATACACACATGCATACAAATATATATAAAAATTAATAAATTACATAAATTATGTATAAAATTAATAANTTATATATATAAAAAAACTAAAATGGCACCTGACTGCTGCTGCTTTTGACCTCAAAGTGCTAGTTTCAAATGTGTTGTTACCTTTCAGTCTGGGACCATACTCTCCATGGATTTTCAGGCAACTTATAGTCAGGTAAAGAGAACATATATATACACCTGAAAAGAACTCAGCTTCGTACTTGATTTTGCAAGCTGTCCACAGAAAACTAATGCAGCTTTGTTAAAAATAAAAAAAATGTTTACAAGTGCTAATATTCCTATTTGTTCTAAAGGGATTTTACTTCACAAGCCAATTAACATCTGCTGTGTAGCGCAAGCTTCAGTACTTTTACATATTTGTTATAAGAAGTTTGTTAAAATCTATTTAAGATACATAAATAGCATATTTGTTAAAACAAATATAACTAAAGCTGAGCAACAAAATTCTCATCTGTTTTTTCCAATTATACAAGCTAATCTCTTTGCTACCTTTCATTCTTTTTATCTAAACCTGTAAACCTTTTTATCAAGCCAGTTAAGCTAGGATCTCAAGACTTAGCTCTAGTTTTTTCCAAATACAACATTAATGGCACAGAACACATGATTTCAAGATGGATAAGCCAGCCTACCTTAACTTTCAAATATACACCAATGTTTCCAGCATTTTTCAATGGCAGCTGCTGTTTGGCTGTTGAACCCACACTAGTAGACAGATGTATTGTCTGGAAAAAGGGAAAGTGTGTATATATATGTATAAAAAAAATACAATGTAGTATAAAAACAAACATATTACTAGAAGAAGTCGGCTAGGAGAAGCAAGCTGTTCTTAAAACATACTTTGTAAATACATGCAAACCTGCAAGTCCTTTGGAGCATGTATCCTCGCTGTTCCAGCTCTTGCTCGGAGACGAATACTTTTAATCACACTACTAGGTCCTGGACTATCCACTTCCACATCAACTCTTGCCAAGAATTCATCCGCTGGACCCAAGGAATCTACAAACAATTCCACGAATCACAAAACCAAGCAAGTCTGCTAGCAGCAGAGACCATTCCTATAGATACGCGTCTCAGTTCAGCTACCAATCGCCTTTACCCTCAAGTGAAGATATTAATATAAGTTCTCTATCACCCTGGCAACACACACACATACACAGGTAAAGTCTCACAGGATCTTATTTAAAGATTTTTACCTTTCTGTCAAATGTTGCTGAAATTGTCTCCAAAGCAAACCAAAAAACCATACTAGCCAAACTAGTTGATACACTATTTCCCTTAGGAAGCCAGGAAATTTTTTTTTTCCCCCAAACTTCTTAACTATATTGCAGTATTTTCTTAATTGATTACTTAATTCCTCTCAGCAAAAGGAATAGAGGGAATTCCACACAGCTTGAAGTAGATAACCACTTTGAACTGCCTGATATGGAAGTATAAATTCCCCTGTACTTATAGTTAATCTTAATGTCTTAATCTTGTCTTAATCTTTTAGATTAAGACATAGAAGTATGCCTTCTCCTTCAGGTACTAAAATTAAACAAAATACCTGAAATATTAGGACACAAACCAAAGACTGAATGTTTTGTTTCAAATTTGCAGCCTGTTTCTACAATTTTAACACATGCATACATTAAAAGTCAGATTTGTTTTAGTTAGAATGAAAATCAAATTGCTATACCTGAACAAGAAATTTGTTTCTTAGGTGCATGGAACAGAACCCAAACTGTTACAGCTTCAGGATCCTGAAAAAGAAATTGGTTGACCCATCTTATGGAGTGGATAGAATTACTGAAGATAAAAATAATAAAACTTGTAGCAATAAAACAACACTTGCTCAAATAGGCAGGCTCTGCAAAAATCATTACTGTGAATTCGGGTATTCAGAACTCATTTCAGACAGTAACAGTAAGATTCAGTCAATCTGAACTACTCACTTGTCCATCATAGCTTGCATGGATCACGTGATTTACAACTGATGGAGCTGCTGTCTGAGAAACTGCATCCATTTGGAGCGACTGCTCATTAGAAGGATTAACTGGTTCCTTGGAAAACGTGAAGCAACGCCAAGCTACTGCATTCTGTCCACAAAATAAAGTTTTTAAAGTATTAAAACTGTTATTGTCACTAACAATAATACCAACTGACAAAACTGAGAAATGTAAGGCCATTTCTAAACAGTTTAACTAGTCTGGAAAAATAATCAAAGACTAGCCTGTAGTTTCAGCTGGTATGCTACAGTCCAGAAAACCCTCTAGAAATAGTTAGGAACCCTTCTGCAGTAAAAGGAGGCAATGGTTAGTGGAAGGCTTCAAGAAATTGGCTGTGCAAGGCCACACCTCACTAGTCACTGAGGTGATGATCCAACCGTAATATAAGGCCAGTCCTTTCCCTGCCGTCCCTACATAAGGGAACAAGACAGCACAAAGAGCAGCCAGTCTAGCCGCTAACCCAAATCTGCATTGCCACAGAGATGCAATATGAGCATATTGTAGCCTATAATGCAGGGTATTACTGCCCAGTGGGAGACAGAGTCCTGCTCTCACTCCTGCAGAGGAACATAGAACTTGTTAAACTTGCTGTGAAGCAAGGCTCCTTGTTTCAGTAGTCAGCTGTTTGAACAGCACCTTCCACTTGAATAGCGGAATAGAAACTACGTCTTCTCAAAAGGAAGGTTTAGGCAACACAATCCTTTTGCTATCTACTGCACTATTGTCTCGAATCAGGCAACAAAGGGGCAGCAGACTACAGCTGTGCTAATTTACAGAAGGGAAAAAAGAAAAAGGTTCAACTTTTCCCAGAAGCATTTCTGTTGGCATCAATAAAGCTAAATCAGATTACCACCCAGCGAAAATTTATTTTCTTACTAAATCTACATTTCTTGGTATTTTTACATCTAGTGTCAAGGGTATATTTCTTATTTACATATACCAAAAAGTGTTTTGGTATTGAAATACAGCATCACAAGAAGTTAGCTTTCACATACAAGAAGCTTACTGTACTTACGGCATTAATAATAAGTCTAATTGGCACAAAAGCATGGGTTTTGTTGATAAGTTTTAGTGGAAGAGCCTTCCAACTGCCAGAAGTCAAGTCACCAAAATCCAGATAATCTTGTTTTCCTGTTTCCACCTGGTTTTAAGGCAAAGCAGAATTTATAAGGAAGGAAAACCTCCAAAATGCACCAGCATACAAAAACTGCAGGAAACTAAGGATGCTGTGTCAGCTGTAACATTTTAGCTAGTTAAACTCCAGGAAAATAACTGAAGTTAATTTTGTTTGTATAAAAACAGAATGTTGTGATCTGCAGCAAAATACAGCTTTTGGTACATTTTCCCATCTCGATAATATAACAAGATATGTAGAGATATAGTGTATGGTTTACTTTTAATTTAAAAATGAAGCACATTTGAATGAAGAACATGGACAACAATGGATTTTGTCAAACTACTGATGAAAATCACATTAAAAGTTAAACTCAAATTTACAGAAGAATGAAAATATTATATCTATTCATATATATTCAACTAGAATATCATTAAAATTTGTTTAAAATGTTTACTTAGACCAAGAAAGCTAACAGATCAGCTTAAGATGAAAAAAACCTGCCAGCTGTGGTTAACATATTGAAAATTTGACTTTTGTCAGCGAGGTCACAGACAACCACATAATTTGCTGAGACACCTCCAAAAGTAGCATCATGCACACTTCCGCCTGACCAGACACTTAAGTTTACAACCACATAAATCCAAATTTAATTCTTGGAGTTAATACCATACTGTCTCCCATCCAGTTGTTCTTTATAGTAAGACAGAAGACAAAGAAAGCATTCCATACACCTATTTACTTGTAATTATGAATTAGTCTGAAAGAAAATACTCTCTACAACCATAAGCCGAAAGGAATAACTAACCATGATAAAACCCACTTCATGTAATTAAAAAAATAAAAAAATAAAACTTACAATTGGAATGCTTTTTACTATGTTTTAATGCTAAATGATGTCCAACATAGCAGATAATGTATCCTGAGAAAGCATTAGATGTCAAAGATCTCATCCATTCTTTTAATAATGAAAAAGTAGTACCTTTTATTATTTTCAGACAGTTGCATAATAATTCTTCATGTCAAGCTAGGTACTCTTCTACAATTAAAGCTTCTTAAGTAGTTACAAGCTTGTAATAAATATTCTCTTATATTCCTTACCCATTCCAAACATAAGAAATTCTAGGTTCCTTGGATGAACAACCTCACTTTCCTATTGTTTCTCAGTGTCATTAAACTATTCATAAAATACCAATTAAAAAAACACAACTGGCTACTTACTTCTAAATTAGGATTTTCAGCAACTGCTGTCAAAACTACCCTACTTGCCAAAGCTTCTGCCTGAACAATTGTCTCGGCATCTGCAGAAACTGGCCAAGATGAAACACTGAGAATACACTGAAAGATCCCTGAATGACAGGGTAAGAAAAGTATTTTCAGGTCATCAGTAGAATGAGGTCCTGTAATTGTTTTGTTCTTGAACACAAGACATTGATATTTTGCAGGATCCACCTGAAAAACAAAATTCTGTCAATTTCAACAAGCCTTTAGCTGGAGAACAGTTTCTTTCAAAATGTCATCTGGCACCATTGTTCAGCACAGACATCTTGTATATGTTTTTGTTCCATATTAATTATTGCATCATCATAATTATGCTCCACTTCCAACTCACTCAACTGTAGGTTTTTGCTTTAGATAAGACAGCCTGAAAGTTGCTGGGATTTCTTTCCAGCATCTAGTGGAAGATTAACATTGGGATTATAGTATTTATTATATCTGAAAATGAATTTATAATTACAGTCCTGATTTTGAAAACAAAAAAAATCAGCAAAATAAATAACTAAAACCAATTTTACTTGGTGCTTTTGGCCATCAAAGATGCGAGGAAGAGGTGTGAGGGAAGAGTAAGGGAAAGGTTGATAGGACAGAGATCACCAGTAAATCCTAGTTTAAATGCCTTAAAGTTTCTGTTGAACATATTCATAAATAATTTTCAAGCAGGAGCGACTGTCTGCAAGTCATACGTAGTGTATCTTACAGGTAACCTGACTGAAAAAAGTTGAATTTTTGTTATACTGTGCAGCAAACAAATTAAACATATATATTTCTTCATGGAAATAATTGAGATGTGACTGTCCATTGTAAAGTAATTTCATGAAAAAAGTCACCTCCTGGTACAACAGAATCTGAAGTTTGAGGAGTTGCATAAGGGCCTCATGACACTGAACAATTAGGAAAATATATGTAAGAAAAAAGAACTAACTTTCATATACGTATACATCTATACATACACAAACAGACTTGTGGATTAGTGATTTTTTTTTTTTTTTTTAAAGAGAAAATATTCAGAGGAAATGACAACAAAACCAGAGGTTATTCTCCTGGAAAGATATGTGCTACATCTGCTAGAAAAAACATACCAAGAAATGATGTTGTGGAGAATGCTTATACATTACTGCTTGTAACTCTCACAAAATGAATTATTGTCCATTATCTCTTATTAAAAAGGACCACCAAACAAGAACAGCAAGAAGTAGATTAAAAAAAGTCAAAAAAGCAGTACTGAATAGAATCTACAACCGAACTTAACTGTGGACATCACTATACAATTTCAAAAGATTGGCAAGAACGGTCCACCAGGAACTAACAAGAGCAGAAGTAACACCTAGCTCATAAGTTCCCAAGTATCCAACTGTGAGGAGCTCAAAGCATACTGCTTGTCCTGTTGCCGTATTCTTCTCTATGAAGAGCATTCATCAGTGGAGGAAACAGCACTGATAGACTTTTAATCTAAGTCACTCTCATGTTCTTGAGATCTTTCCTGTCTGGAACTATCACTGTGCTGGCAGAAGTAGATGGAATATGTCCAAGATGTCCAATCTATGGCCCACAAGATTCATATAACTCACAGCCAGCTAGCTTGAAGCCCGCTCCAAATCTTCCTTATTCTGTCACATGAGATCTAGTGATTTTGAGAAAATGGGAGCAAACTCCACAAACTGTTTTAGAAACCATCCCCAGAGAGGACCATTGCTGCATTTCTAGGGCTAACTTTTCTTCCACACAAAGGTGGGAACGAATAAGCAGTAAGTTCAAACCTACCACAATTTATACATGTAAAATAATTTTGAAGTCAATCCATCATGTGGTACTTGCCCCCTACTATTCCTACTCACTGGAATCAATCAGATGGCCTGCCTGAAAGAGGGTACCACTGCTTCTGTTTATCTTAACTATAAAATGGAAAGAACTTACGATTCTTTACAGAGGGCTCTAATTTTATAGTATGACATCTCATAAGGTTACGGTATTATGCTTATAACTTTATTACAAAAATTCTTACCTTTTCCCCATTTACTGAAATACTGAGTATTCCAATGCTGACCTGCAGCCACCGTTCAGTTGGGTTAAAAATGCCAAGAGTGGTCTGTGATGCAATTCCCACGCAACAAGCATTAGGGAACTTCAGCTCTTCTGGTACTTTTACGTGTCCTTAGGAAGAAAGTATGCTACTGTTAGCTCCCAGTATCCACAAGCACATCAGCACTCAGGCTGTCACCACATCAAGTTTGTAAACCCATTTGACAAATGCATCCTTGTATCAAGAAAATGTTCAACTCCTACAGTTTTCGTAAGAACATTTTCCACAAGCCTGATACTCAGGATCTTAATCAATTATTTCTTATTTGCATGTTACTTGGAATTTGAGTGTCACAAACCAAAATATTCGTGGAAATATTACATCCCATGCAGTCACTAACCCATGAAGTGTGTGTACACACATACACACACATCCCTTATATAAAATACTCAGGTTGCACAGTTTAATCAGTACTAGCCTAAATGACAAAATACAAGCATCAATATTACAACTTCTTTAGGACATTTAACATGACCAAAAAGTATCTTTTTCCCCCTCTACTATAGTAGAACTGCTGCTTAAAAAGCTGTTTTGGCAACCTTTTGCTACAGAAAATACTGAGTGCTCTTAGAGTAGATTTTTACTGTGGAAATGCTTCCATCAAATGTCATTGCCAAATCGAAAAGAAATCCTAATGCAAGTATTTTATTTCCAGGAGCTCCTTACTTCTACACTATTCAAAATAACTCTTTTAGAGGAATTGCAACATTATAATGACAACCCAACACAAAGTGAAGTAAGAGTTCTCTGGCATGCTGAAGATCAATCATCCACAAACCCACTAATGGGTATTCACGTCAAATTACAAATTTGACTTCTCAGTTAGAAAGACATGTGCACAACTTCACCTGGAGTAAAGTTTTAGTTACTTGAGTAATACGTTTTATTTTTAAAGTCATACATTCTTATTCACCCTCCAAAAACAGAATATTCGAACACAAGCACGAAGGTAAAAATATAAACTAAGAGTAGCATCACTGGAATTTAATTTCAAGTTCAAAAAGTCAAATTTGCCAAAAATCAAAGTCTAGACTACACAGATATTCAGAGAAGTTCAAAAATAAGTAAAAGAAGCCAGCAATTGGCAATGAAGGCAATGAATCATAGGCAATGAGTAAGACTGTTCAAGGCAATGAATAAGACTGTTCAAGCTTTACTATTTTACAATGCATTAACAAGATCAAAGGTTTGGAACAATCAATAAAACAGAAAATAACCTATAGACTATTACAAATGCAAACCTTCAGCCCCACTGTCTTGCCATTTCATCTCTAAGAATTAACTAGAAAAAAAAAAACAGAAAAACAACTGAAGAGATCATAGATTAAAAAAAAAAATCTGAGGTGAAATAATTTGCAGTGCTTTGGTCTAGAGGTAAGTCAAGACATAGAGAAACAGCAGAAAGCACAGAAGGTGCTTGGCAGCTTTTCTTTCCCCTTTATAACCAGAAAACAGCTTAAGACCTCCACTCTCTTCCTAGGATTTTTCAGCTTAGCTGGCTGTTAATACGAAGTTAAGCTACAGACAGAAATGCCTTCTACTTTCCAGCTAAAATACAACTGAATTTCCAGAGCATGACTTCTTTTGCCTAGTAAAGACTAGGACTAGGACATCTCTTCCTTGAAACAAAGACAGTGCCAGATATTTTAAACAAACACAAAAGCACCGAATGCTGAAGAAGAATGCTGAAATCTAGCCTCCTCTGACTATGAAAAATACCTTTTAAGACCATTAGGAGGACTATAAGAATAGGCATTACATTTAGAAAACATGATTAAATAAGGAAAATTAATAATACCATTTTTAAAAATATCAAAGCTTACATAAAGAATAATTGCGATTACACTTAGTATACTGTCACCTTAATTTTATTTACTAGTCTTTACATAATAATTTTAGCCATTCTTGTCCACAGCTATATTTTCAGCATACTTTTAAAAAGCCTTACCAAGACCAGGTGACATCGAAAAGTCCCACTCATTTCTGCCAGTTCCAAGAGGTTGTCCAGCATATGATTTTACATTTAATATATTCTTGTTCCAGGAAGCAGAGTGTGGATTACAAAGTGAAGCTGCACCCAAAGAGCCAGGACCAATATTTGAACCTAAAGGAATTCCTACTGGAACTGGATTCTCCACATGTCCTGCTGGGATACTAGAGCAAGGAAGCCCTGCTGGAAGACCAAAACCTGCAGAGTTGCAGCCATGAAACCGAGACAAAACTGTATTTCCAGCAGATGGTATATTTCCCAGATGCTGTTGTGCAAATGGAGGTGTTGCAAGAGAATGTCCTGTAAGCAACGTGGGAACAGAAGAAATTGCTTGACTTTCAGAGGTAGTGACGTGGGACTTAAAGCTTGAAATAGGAATATACTGTTCACCAGACGAGTTTTGATTTAATGGAATATAAGTTCTTAATCCAGGATATACAGGTAATGTATTTAAGGATGGTAATCCTTGTCTCTGTGCTTTGTTTGTATGATCCTGCCACACTTCTGCATCAACATTAACAGAAAGTGGCTGAAAGATGCAAAATTTACTTGATAAAGCTGAATTAACAGGGTCTAACTCTTTATGATTTGCTGCTACATTTGAAGGAATAGATGCAAGCTGCTTTTCATTCTTTGGTAAACCTTCCTTGGACAGTTCTTGGCCCTGTACTTCATCTTCAAGTTTTCTTTTAATAGCTGCAAGTTCATTTTCTTCTGATTTCTGATCAACACTAAACAGTACTCCTTTTCGGTTTCTTTGACACAAGTAGTCTTCTAGATTTTCGTTTGTATGTTCCTGTGAAGGAGTTGGGCTGGCCCGAATTATTGTTGTGCTCAGTTCACTTGCATTTTCACTCTAGTAAACAAATATAACATAAAATATTATTACAAATATTACAAATTTTAGAAAAGCAAATAGGGTTAATAAGACCCTAATACTGGTATTGGCATCCAACTTAAGTGATCAAGTTTGTCAAGTCTTGTCTGAAGCTTTGCTTTTGTAACATCTGTGGCTCTTCACCTTGAAAAAGAAAACCTGTTACTTCAGCCTGTTTGCTATCTGAAGTCACATCTAAGTAGGCGTACTGCATCTGCTTGGGATGGAGTTAATTTTCTTCATAGCAGCCCCTATGGTGCTATGTTTTGGATCTTTGGTGAAAACAGTGTTGATAATACACTGATGTTTCCAGCTACTGCTGAGCAGTGCTTACACAGAGTCAAGGCCTTTTTTGTTTCTCACTCCACCACACCAGCGAGGAGGCTGAGGGTGGGCAAGAAGCTGGGAGGGAACACAGTCAGGACAGCCAACCAAAACTTACCAAAGATATATTCCATACCATAATATCACACTCAGCAATAAAACCATGGGACATTTTTTCCCCAAAGTACCTGTTTCTCGGAGACTGCCTGGGCATTAGTCTGCTGCTGGTGAGTGATTGCTTTTGCATTGCTTATATTCCCCCCCTTTCACTTATTAAACTGCCTTTATGTAGACCCCCCCCACACACACACACACATTTGCCCTTCCAGTTATCTCCTCAATCCTGCTGGGGGTGACTGAGCAAGCAACTGGGTGGGGGCTTAGCCACCAGCTGTGGTCAACCCACCATACGAGGCATTACCACCAGAAGAACGCTCTGCTCTCCGAAGTTACCATCAACTAAAGTAACTTCCACAAGACCAAAAATGTTTGGCTTCCTATGATTTTATGAAGTCATTCTGTTGGAAACTAACTGTACGATGAAGAAAAGAAATGCAGCAGATTCGTGAACTGACAGGTTCATAGATATTATCATTCCAAATTTAAAAAAAAAAAAAAAAAAATTTTCTTATTTATTGTGTTTAGATCCAATATCAGTCAATCCTAAATAGCAACATCCAAGCACAGTATAGATCATTTCTCTCCCTATTCTTTATGACTTCTTTGAATAATGATGAATTACTTACTCAGGTTTGTTTCTCCTAACAACAAATGAGAATTCCTGAGTATTAGGAGTCCACTAACAAAAAGCGGATTTGGTTCTGTATCAAACCAGGTTTCTTTGTAAAAGCTAATGATCTAGAAGCAGTAAGTTACAGTAATACAATAGCAGAGAGATTTGTTGAGAACGACAACAAAAAAAAAGCCTCCACTGAAGACATCCTTGCCAGCTTTTTAAGAAAAAAAATAAAGCTGAAGGGCCCTGAACCAAATCATTAATCAAAAAGGATGCGTCTGAAATGCATGCAAATGCACTGATCCAAAGACTCTCCTTGTGCATTAACACAAAGAAATCATTCAAGCCCAGAGACCTTCCATTTTGGCAGGTATGCATGGTAAGGTGGAACAAGCCTCATCCTCGATTCTTCCTCGTCCCAGAGTTAAGTATATCCAGATCACCAATTCCATTTTCAAAAATGGAGTTCCAAAATAATTTCAAGAAGTTTCAGACGATACTAGACAGCGTGGTATCAAAGGAATCAGACGCCTCCTCAGGACAGGTACAAAAGTAGCTTTTAAGCACAGATGAGATGAATATCTCTCAGCATAAAAGACTATTAACCAAAAGGAATGAAGTAACACTGCAGCCTGCCACAGACTTATAAATGTACTCATTAGTACAAATGTTAAACTTTGGAAAAGTACTTGAGGATCTCCTTGCTGAACCATCCTGGGCAATAAAGACTACTCAAACTGTAACATCTCTTCAAGACAGAGGAGCAAACTAGTATGCAGCCAGTTACATCAAAGCATTAAGAACCATCTGTGTGTGCGAGATGACAGGAATCTAGAACCAAAAGTACTTCAAACATGAAACAGACCCAAGAGCTGATGCTATGCTAGCATGTACTACAAGTAAACATCCATAAATTGATTCCTTCCTACAGGACTTTGATTCTGACCAGAAACATCACGATGGAGAACAGATACTCCCTGTGTAACTAGAGCAACTAAACTCAGAACAAAATGCCCTATAGGCCAGAACACGCTGTTCCTTCTTCCTGATGCTTTTGGCATGAAGGAACTTTGCTGCTGGTACTCCTGTAGGAGGAAGAGAAGGCTTCATTAAGCTTTCACTAGCTATGAGTCCTGGTTAGCCTCACCTCCTGCAAATGAAAAAAATGCATAGTAGAATGTTTCTATTGCTTCTGTTAGAGTAATCCACAACTAATACAGACATTACAAAAATGATACTACTCAAATTTCCAATGGGATGGATGCTATCAGAGAGGTTTTCAGCTTTTGTTTGTTTTAAAGTTCCATCCACTTTTTCAAACATTTTGGAGCAGGGAGGCATAGCAAAGATTCCAGGTTCCAAGGAACCCATGGGCTGAGATAAAAGAATACTAACGATCTTAATCAGCAGAAGACTGAGTAGTGATACTTTTTGTTCAGACTTGCAGAGTACACTTTTTGCTAAAGCAGTAAGAACAGTCAGAACGATTGTCAGAGGTAGATAAATGGTGGTTTCACTCCTGAAATCGTTTAGGGAAAATTAAAGCTAAAATATGAATTTATAAACATTTCTCAGGGTGTGGGGGAAGGGAAGTATTCTTCCCAGAAGAAGCTGAGCAGAAAGGGAGCTTCAGGGATGACAAAAGCAGATATAGATCCTGCACACTGCTACTGGAATACTGCACTGTGTTCCAACTCAACAAGCAATTAGTAAAAATGCAAGGGAAAAAATACACCAAGCCTAACTTTTTATTTTTAATTTTTAAAGTTAATAGTTATTTGAATGTTTTACCATGTTTACATCACTAGGGTTTGTGATTCATCAAAATCTATTTCAGAATTTAAATTTCTGAAAACTCAGGTGTGGGCGAGAGAAAAGGGAGAAGCAGAATACCTTTTGCCTATGCACAGTATGTACTAAGCTGTTCTGAAACCCTTAAGGCTTTTCTGATGAACTGTTAAAAATTATTTTGACCATTTAAGGGTTCATTTTGGGAGGTGAGTTTTTTTAAGAAAGGGAATTAATACATAATTACAGATCAAGATTTCCTTACCCAGTGTGTCTCTGGATCATGCATTACAGCTGTGTTTTTAAGTGTACTGTCAGATGCAGAGACATATGTTAATCTGCTCATGCTAGGGCTTGAGTAAACTGACTGAGGTAGCATACTCTCCTTGCCAGAAGATTTTGGATAATGCGACGTGCAAGTAAAATCAGCTTCAGACCTGAAAAACAGATTCAAAGTATGTCAGTATTATAATACATTTCTAATGATACACCCAAGAAAATGAATGCTGCACGTATGACTATACTATTTTAAAATCAACCTACTTTGCCATTCTGCTTACTACAGTTGATAGAAATGAAAAATCAGCTATCAAATAACCTTTACAAGTTCTGGCTTTGATGTACATGAAACTCATTTTCATTAAACATAAGTTCATAAAGCAAAGCATCAGAGTTCCACAACTGAACTCAGATGCTAGGGTCATAGAAAGAACACAACAACTTATTAAAAGAAAAAAAAAATCTGTATACTTGTATCTAATTAGATAAAAGAATGCCCAATGAAATCATTCAACATCCCAGACACAGCATATTGATATTTCCTATTCATTGCTGAGATTCTCTTCATTTCATACACATGAAAATATAGGTTCTCTGCACATTTTGTCAAACAAGAGTAGTAAAATGAAAACAATTAAAGTCATTGACAATTTTATTCGGAAATAAAACACGTGCATAAACAAACATAATTCTGCAGTTTTTAACTTCTGAGAAATGCCAAACAGCCTGTAATTCTAAGGCCATGTACAACATGCTAACTGTAGTTAAATATCAAGCAGTGAACTTAAGAAGCTAAGGCAAACAAATCAATACCTCTTCTTTTCAGGACAGTATACATAGCCACTGGCTACTGGCCATAGTATATGTTTAAGACTACACAACAGACTTGGTTGTAATCCTATAATTTATATAGCACTTCTTATTACTGGAGGTCATTTAAAAAACATTACCCTTTCAGTTGCTAAGAAATCCTGAAATCTTAGACAAGATGCAGCTTCAAAATATGAAGTGTTCAAAAGTAATACAAATATTTCAGCCCATCCTCTCTCACAAGCAGCGATATGAATCGGAGAACAAAACTGACTGAAATACATGTAAGTTTAAAAAAAGAAAAAAAACACCCACACCATTGTTGGTCTATACAATGTAAAGCTTTGCTCTCATATAACTAGAACCATAACCACCAACCAAATAGTTTTATTTGTAGTAGTAGATCAGTTACACTAGAACAACAATATGTAGGGTATTTTATAACTCCATCATCACAAAGATTTAGGTATCCGTGGTATCTGACTAGCTAACATGCTGGGTATTTTGTATTTGTGCATTACTGGACAATCCTGAGCAGAAACAGCCACATTCCTGTCCAGCATCTCTCTCATCATGCCAGTGAGGAAAACAAAGTTAATTGCTTAAGACTACTCCCCCATATACACATAAAACATAAACAGAAAGCTTAGGTCTAAGAATGAAGTGACAGCCTAATAAAGATCTTCTATAAACTGAGGTCAAGAACAACACTCCAATTAAAACTCGATCAGTCAAAAATCCTCATGAAGCACTAGTAATTCTTATAACCTGCACCAAGACATTTACCCTGAAAACGCTGTTCCAGAAGCATCACTAGGAGAAGAGTGTATTAGTGGTGAAGTTGAAGGTCTGAAGCTATACTGCTCATCCTCTAAAGGTTGCAAGTCATACTCAGGAAGAATGGGTTGATGTTCTGGTAAAGAAGCAGAATTTAATAACAGTATTTATTTAAGCACTGAAAACAAGTCTGTTTTCAATAAAAGCCTTTTCTACGATTGGCTATATTTACCTTTTTAGATTACTATTTAGATTTACTCACCAGTACTATTTTGGGAAGTCAGGGAGAGCTTCTCAAAAGTTACATGTTTCACATTCCCGCTGCAAGCAGTACTGGCCTCTTTGTTACTCTTCTCTATTTTCGCACTTTGTTTTTTTTCCTCTATGTTCAACTTCTGCACAGGCTTTGCTTTTGTGGGACTTACTGAGACATATTTACCAGATTGTTTGGCGGGTTTTAAGCTGCTGAGTGACACAGTGTTTCCTGTACTTCTCTCCAAATCATTACATTGTTCAGGAACAGCATTTGTTGCCTGATCTACTGTTTCTGCATCTTCCCTGGTACAACATCTGCTAGTAAGAGTGTTGATCTGGTGAGCAAACGGACTTCTCTGTAACACTTCTATTTTTGCTCCTAAAGGAGTTCCACATGTCTGTGCATCATTTCTAGTAGGTGAGGTTTGGGTACCAAGTATATCTGATGCAAGATCAGCACTCAAAGACTGTGACTGTTTATTATTTAAATGTTCAGACAAGTTGTCAGATTTAATAACATTATTTATAGTTCTGTCTTCATGCTTGGAAACATCAGATGGGCTATTCTGAGTATCATTTTCTGCATGAAAATAATCCAGAAATCGCTTATCTATTTGTTGCTGCTTGTTATGATCATTTAACAAGTCTTCTAGAAGAGTATCTTCATTTCTAGCTTTACTCAGTAAAGAGCCATCAGTCATAAGGTTCTGGACAGATGCTTCATGTTTCACAATACTCTCATATTCACTCTCATGTCCAATCTCATCTGTCTTTCTGAGGTATTTTTCCATATCAAATGCACTGTTTTCCACATTGTTGGATAACGTGCGATTAGCAGAGAGTTCCATCTCTTTAATAATACCAGGAAGGAAACATGTTTTTTTATTTTTAGTTGAGAGTGCCATCATCATAGCAGCTAGCTGGGAAGGATCAGCACTGCAGGACGCATTTGCAATAGCAGAGGCAATTGTGCTAATACTCAGGACAGAGTCAGAACGATTACATAAACCATCTTCAAACTTGTCTTCACAAATTCCATCCTACAACAACAAAGATGGGTTAAGCACCGAATTAAGAAATTTATTTGCTTTTTAAATGATTTTGCATTTGAACTTGCACCTGATATGGTAATACATTAACATTTCTTATTACTACATTTTTAACCTACTGTCAAGAAGAAACACTACAACAGGCAAATTACTCATTTTTTTAAGTCTACTGCACGAAAAAAAAATATCCAGAATAAAGATTGCCTGCTAGGAAATGTCAGTCCCTGTAAAACTTGGGTACCTGATATACTTAAAATTCTCATGTCTGTTTTAATTCAGTTGGAAGAACTGTGAGTAAATCCTATCACAAACACAGCAGAGAAGAAACTGGAAGATACGCAGTATCTTCCCAAATAACTTTAAGTCATCTGCCTTTCAACAAGGAGAAACAAAGCGATTTCTATAGTTCTCTGTATCACTCAAGTCTGATGACGTCTTTAGTTCTCACATTGGCTATTCTTAGCAAAGGGCATGGAATAACTAGTCAAAGTCATGTCTAGACCATAATCCCTTCCCACCTCTTTTACCACATATTTGCAAGTTCAAGAAAAGAAACCATATGTCCTGTAGATATGTTTGCAAGTCCTCATAATTCAACCATCTTTTTATGCGGATGTTATGGAGCAGATAATGGACCATGACTGGGCTAAAAACTAGCTGAACTGCCAGGCTCAACATGTTGTGATCAGGGGCACAAAGCCCAGCAAGAGGCTAGTCATTAATGAAGCACCCCACGGACTGATGCTGGGCCAGTATCAGTATCCATGTAGTGTTCAACATCATTATTAATGATGCGGATGGTGGAACAGAGTGCAGCCTCACCAAGTTTGTCCATCATACAACATTGTGATGTATGGTTCATACATGGGGTGGGTTGGCTGTCATTCAGAAGGACTTTGACAGGTTGGAGAAAGGGGAAGAGAAGAACCTCATGAATTTCAAAGGGAAATGCCTTTCAGCCTAGGCAGGAATAACCCCCCTGCACCAGTACTGGTGAGGGACTGACCAGCTGGAAAAGCAGCTTGGCAGAAAAGGACTTGCGGGTCCTGTTGGACATCAAGTTTACCATAAGCCAGCAACATGGCCTTGTGGCAAAGAAGGCCAAAAGCATTCTGTGCTGCAGCCAGAAGAGAGTTGCCAGCAGGTTGCGGGAGTTGATCCTTCCCCTTTAGTCAGCACTGGTACAACCACATCTGGAGTGCTGTGTCCAGTTATGGACTCCCCAGTATAAGACAGACATGGACATACTGAAGGAAGTCCAGAGAAGGAACTCTAAGATGATTAAGGATTTGAAGCATCTGTCATATGAGGAGATGATGAAAGAGCTGGGATTGTTTAGCCTCAAGACGACAAGGCTCAGGAGGAAATCTTATCCATGCCTATAAACACCTGACAGGGAGAAGAAGGAGGGGAAGAGTAAAGAANAAGCATTCTGTGCTGCAGCCAGAAGAGAGTTGCCAGCAGGTTGCGGGAGTTGATCCTTCCCCTTTAGTCAGCACTGGTACAACCACATCTGGAGTGCTGTGTCCAGTTATGGACTCCCCAGTATAAGACAGACATGGACATACTGAAGGAAGTCCAGAGAAGGACCTCTAAGATGATTAAGGATTTGAAGCATCTGTCATATGAGGAGATGATGAAAGAGCTGGGATTGTTTAGCCTCAAGAAGACGAGGCTCAGGAGGAAATCTTATCCATGCCTATAAACACCTGACAGGGAGAAGAAGGAGGGGAAGAGTAAAGAAGAAGGAGCCAGACTCTTCCCAGTGAGAAGAAAGGAGATAATGGGTGCAAACTGAAATACAGGAAGTTTCATTTAAACATAAGTGTTTTTGTTTGTTTGTTTTTTTAATTACAGTGTGGTCAAACGCTAAAACAGGTTGCCCAGAGAGGACGCAAAGAGGTTATAGAGTCTCCATCCTTAGAAATATTCAAACCTTACCAGACCCCAAGCAACCTGCTCTATTAGGCCTGGCTTTCACCTGGAAGGGATGGACTAGGCAACCTCCAGGCGTGCCTTCTGACCTCAGCCATTCTGTGATTTGTCTGTTAGAGTATTTCAGTATCCACACCAGATGGAGGGTGACCTAAACTTGTACAAACTGGGGGTAGATCAGAATTTGGATATACATTATCAAAAACCCAATTACTCATTTTGTATCTAGAACAATAGAAATAAGGATGAATTATAAAGAAAAGCAGTTATGGCAGTACATAGTCAAATGAGGGGTCCAACCAATCATTCTGCATCTCCCTGCCCATGGCAAGGGGGTTGGAATTAGATTATCTTTAAGATCACTTCCAATCCAAACCATTCTGTGATTCTATGATTCAAGTCTACAGCCTTCACCACTTGATCAGCTAAATCAAGTCAGACTTACTAGCTACTAATTCCTTACAGTGACCATATAGGACAAGGGATGTTTCTGTAATTGAATGGGTTTGCATGTGTTCTGTCTGATCAGAAAAAGAACACAACACGTTAAGACACAGAAAGTAGGAGTCTGGGAATAGCAAATTGAAAATACACTTTTTCAGACTTAAGCCACATAGCTATTTTGGTCTTTTATCAAAAAAATGACTTTATTCTATCGCTAAAGACAAGTTGTTCCATTAAAAAAAAAAAAATACAAGGGGAAAGACGGAGCTGAAGTTCAGAAACTTCCTCGCAGAATGCCAACAACTTAGGAATCTCTAGGAGGAAAAAAAAACACTATGGGTTGACAGACTGAGTAGTTCCACAAATGAGGGAGGAAGAAAAAGAAAATGAGATAGCAATCACTCACTCTCTATAGGATCACGGCATTCACATGAAACTACCCTAACAAACAGAGGCATCTGCTGGGATTCAAGTGATCAATATAAGACGCAGTAAGTTGATATGAAAGCTTAAATTTAGCCTTATTCAGAGAAACAACAACAATAATAAAAGTTAAGTGACTTTTGTTCAAGTTCATATTTGCACTTAACAGAAAATAAAAATAAATACCTTTGGTTTACTTTTGGTAGCAGTTTCTGTATTAATGTTTTTTTGTATTCCAGCTGCAGTGTCCACCCTATGCCACGCACCTTCACAGCTGGTAGAATTTGCATGTTCTTTTGTTTGTGTTTCCAAGTCTTCTAAGAACAAACAAAAAAGATTGAGAATTAATTTACAAGTAAATTACAGATCTGAACATCTGCATTAATTGGACACACATGCTCCTGTAGTGCTCTGTAGGAAAAAAACAACTGTTATAATGGCACAAATACAAATAGTGCAAGCATCAACTGTTGCCTGTACATTACTCAAAGCCTACATTCAGTTCACAAAATTAGCTGACATTACGAATACCATGCTCATACTCTTCATTTTCAGGTAGCCTACCACATTAGCTCAAGCTAAATAAATCTTTTCATAAAATGGTGTTTGCAAGGTAACATGAACATAGACACAACTCCAGTAGAACACTACAAAAGTTATATCTGAGTAAAGCCATTTTTCATAGACTGGAGGGTTTGACAGAGGGAGATAGCAATGAACTGGTGATTTTGAAGAACTATGCTTAGGAGGGACATGTTTCCAAAACCATCAAGAATCTTCTTGATTACCAGGCCAAACCCAAACTAGGAGATACTGTTCTGATGAGATCTAGAGGCTACCATATCACCAAAGTAGCTTCTGCTTAAAGAAAAATGTCTGGACTCTCTAGGACACTAAAAACAAATTTAAAAAATGCTCAGCTTAGTAAGAAAAGAATTATGAAGCATTTTCATTTATTTATTAAAACTTCTGTTCTGCTTGTATTAGATATTTGGAATTTAGATATACTTCGCATTTCAAGTAACACCCTCCTTAGGTTGCTAAGCTCTCAGTTTCTTCTGCATTTACTGCTCCTTAAAAAGGAATTGCACACTGACATTGCTGTAAAGATAATTGCCAGTACTACTGAAAAATCAGATCACAATAACTATTAATGTCCTGGCCATGAAGTGACCCAAATACCTACTTTCCCTAGCATTTACAGCAACCCTCATATCAAAATAACTACAGAACACATTAGGGTATTTGTCTACTATTTAAAGCAATAATTATAGCTATTATTTACCTGGACAGAGGTCACAAACACCAATAAATAACTAGTTTTGTTTTGTTTTTTGACAAAAATCCAGGCTATTGTAGAGTGAATTTAAGCACACTAACACTAAAAAAAGAAGTCATTAGAGACCCTTTAAAAATATTTAGAAGGTCACGGAATGAGGAAAACAATGGCTGTTAAGTTGTTTTTAAGGACATGTGCTCCATAAAAACCTGATGGATGTTTTTCACCAGTGTAAAAGTGTATTTCTGATGCTACAAACAGGCTCACAAAGATTCATGTTACCCCAACTATATCAAGAGCAGCAGAGATGCTTTAAAATGAACTCATCTTTTGAGCAAGTACTCTTAATTATTTCCTAGGTGTACCCTGTTCAGTTGATACACAAATATATGCAAAAGCGCATGTTGTGATTTTTACATATAAAATTTTGCAAGAATCTCCTTTTACTTAAAGTCAATCAGATACCACAGGAGTGTAATTTTTATTTATTTTACAAGATTATAGGAAAAAATTAGACTGTTTTATATACACAGACACAGACAGCTCAGTAATAATCCAAGTTGTTTTAGTTCTTTCTCTACATCCTCTATACATATACGGACAAACAGACCAACTTTTTTGTTTCATTTCTTTTGGCAACACATTTATATAGCTTTTTCAATAGGAAAACTCTAAACAGACTTTAATTATTACACAACACTCTGGTATTTATCCAGTCTCTGGAAATGCTCACATGACCAAGACAATTTCAGCGACTATCTGCTGTCAGAACGCTCTCTCTTGCAACTCTTTAGGCTCTATGTTTTTTTGGTGTGAACACCTTCTATCTTCAACCCCATACCCCTGAAAATGATTTGGTGAATGAGTCTATCACATATTCCTCTTAATAGTCCTTATTAGTTATATACAAGTAATTCCTAACTACTGTTACAACCACTGACTAAGGCTGACCCTTCTGTTATATAATTACCTGGAAACACTTCAGAAAATTGTGAAGTTTCTTGGGTGGTGTCACATCCTGATACATCAGATTGCCTTAGCAAAGCAACAGGTTGCCTTTTCTTCGGAGATGTAATATGGTAACCAAAAGATGGCTATAAAAAAAAAGTTACCCCAGAATACAACATTAGTAAATTTACTCATTAATAAATAGTTCAGTGGGCCTGCAAACCAGTTTCAGCCCCAGTGCCTGCACAGTTGGTGTTTGGCTTTTGTATGGCTGAGAAATAACATACCTCCTAGCCTTGCAAATGCCTAATCCAAATACATATGCTTCCAATTTAAATAAACAAACAAAAACGTTTATTTATACCAGTTAGACAAAAGAAAGTACTCTCATCAGCTCTGCCTGGAGGCACGCTCTGCCACTCAGCCTTTGAATGTACCAGTACAGAACACGCTCACACTACCAATTCACCAGGACACAAACTGAATTTGACTTTTTTCCTCCCCTCGTACACAATTCTCCGGTTTTGTTTGTCTGCAGCACAGATAAGATATTGTCTACCAACAGCAGATAAGACAAGAGACCACGTATAAGATGGAAAAAGCTTATAGAATTATGTTGGTAAGCTGAAGTCTAGATGACAACACATTTACTGGAACTGGGCATTTGCCCAGATAGCACATTAACTATCAATAGCTATTCAAAGATACCCTCAATGTTCAAATAATGAACAAAAAATGAATGAAATGCGGCTGTCTGAGCAGCATTTCATTCAACTACTGTGTGGACTGTTTGCTCAGACCTCCAACAAGCACCCTGTAACATGGCTAACTTTCCTCTCTATAATTCTGCATATAATTAATTTCCAACCAAAAGGTGAAGATCGAGATTCCCTGGTAACACCAGCCAGCCTTTCATATCAGAAGTTCCAAGCGAGAAACAAAAAAACCTAATCCATACCTGTCATTTATACATGCAGAATTTCCTTAGTAAGTGAACTTAGAAAAGTAGTTCTCAGAAAGAATTAGTTACAATGTTAAAAAAGAGTGCTGTTTTTTTCTTGTCCTTACCTTGCATCTTATAACGTTATGATACATACCCGTTTCACATCACTGCCTCCACCAAGACAACCCAGAGCTTCAGATCTCTGACCGAAGAACTCTCCCAAAGACAAACGTAAATAACTGGCATCTCTATCAAGTTCAGATGTTCTCAGCAGAATGCAGCTATTGGCAGATTTCCATGAAGAATCTGCTAACTCAGATGCATTTAGAATGTCTACTTTTTCTGCCTGTAGACAAAGAAGTTTTAGAAGTTGCAACTTGCAAATAAATCAGTTATTCTGTTTACATTCAAATAATTACTTACCTGCACAAGTCTGTGTGCTTTCTCAAATTCTTCCTGGTCTTGCGCAATCATTGCTGCTGCTTCAGCTTAAAACCAGAAAGGACGTGTATTAAGATAAGTCAGGATTTATTAAGCATTGTCATTACTAAACTTTGAGGCAAAGATATTGAAGTACTTAATTCTGCATCCAAGACAATTTGGGACATACCAGGAGTTTTTCCTCCCATTATGGCGAGAAAAGTTCATATGAAGATTGTTTTAAAATAGTATTTCCTGCATCTTTAGGAGCCACAGTAAAAGCAGCATTTGGCTAGCTAACTCAGAGGTGAATAAAGGTGGCCTCTTATGGCCTTAACAACAAACCAAACTATATATTTTTTTTATTATGCTATCCGTACTAGCTAGACTTGAGCATCATATGGACACTTCTGAACAAGCTTAGCCTACATCTGGTTTTGAAAATTTCATCATGGTAGTACCTATGAATTGAAACAAAAGAAACAGATTGGTTTGTACCAGTTTATGAAACACTTGTGCAAATAAATTAATACTTCCTTTAAATTCGAATGCTTGTATTATTTTCATAATTAACATTTACATAACAATGAATACTTAAAATCTCTTTTCTGAAATGATTTAAAAAAACTACTTATCAAGAGATATTGCTCTACTACCTTAGTTCAACATTAAGGTATCATTAAGCAGATCAAAAAAAACCACGTGGCCTTGTACACAGAGCATCCCTAGTCATGGAGGAATACATCAAGAATGGATGCAAGCTTGTAAAGTGATCACAGCTGTTGTCTATAAAAATGACTTACGGGAAGTTGGAATATGTACTTTTGAGGAAAGTAACAAAACTGGAATATCTTTTTATTGAACAATCCAACTACATTTCCTAAAGGCAACATGGCACTATCGATGACATGCTGTTACATGCACTTGAACTTTACGTCAATATCAGCTCTTCTTTAATCCTCTGTACGAACCATAAGAAGTCTTATGAGGACTTCCTGAAGCACCAAGCTCTGTCAAGTGAGCAGTCCTGCACTACTCTATACAAGAATATAGCGTGCATAGTTTGCTGACAGAGATAGACATGTAGTTAATGAGACTCAGAAGCATCAGATGTCATTTCTGTCCATATAAACAAAGTCTCTCAGCTGTCAAGCATCATACTTAAGCACTGCAGACAGACAGGCAAACTAGCAGACAGAAAAACGCTATCTGCACTGAATCTCTAAGCACAGGTCTTGTATACCATGTGAAGAGGTAAGCCCATCAGCTGGAAAGCAGAATTTCTTTAAAAAACATCAGGTGGGGGAAGAGCTAAATACCCTTGGAAAAACTTACAGCAGACAAATATCCTAATTATGTGACAACCTGAGTCTGAGATGCAGCTAAGTGTCCAAAATATCCTGGCATTTAAAAAATAACGAAGCAGCTCTGCTTCACTGACACAGTAGATTGGGAAATCTCTACCACACTGGATCTCATTTGTTTGTTCTAACAGAAAGCCACCACAGTGTTGTCAAACATCATTTTAACTGATCAGCCCTGTTTGATTTCATGTTCATAACAAACCATTCTACATATCATCATACACAGCATCCTCTTTGAAAGAGAGGAGAACCTTGAACACACATCTTCAGAATACAAGAAGCCCATCCATATGTCAGCTTCAGAAACTAGAAGAGACTATGAGAAATACTGTTGGATACAATGCTCAAATCTGTCTATTAAGATAGATGATCAGAACATATTTTGGTGCTAAGGAATTGATTTGTCTACAGTACTACATGCATACTATCCAAGGCTGTATGAAAAACACAGACTGCCATGAAGATCACTCTGAGACAGTTAAAGGAAAATAAAAAAAAAAAATTAAGTAGACAAAGGTTCAAAAGGGCTGGAACTTCTTAGAAGAGTCCAGTAAGTGTCCCCAGTAAACTCCAGCATTTTTCAGTACCCGTACCATTTTTCAGCACCAAGACATTCCCAAGAAGTTCACAAAAATCACCAGCTAGTGAATTCGGCAGCTCTTTTGATATTTAGTTGCTTTTGTATTATCTTGTTGTTTACAACAATTTCCTGTCTTATAACCGTCATGCAATATAGAAAGACTACTTCTTCCTCTTCTTGAGGGAAAGGATAACAATAATTAAAATCCAAATGAAAAATCGTGAAAATGACAAATACAGGAATTATTTTTGCTCGTATGACAGGTACCAGTGGCACACGTTAGAACACGTTTCAAAATAAAAACTCTTCCTGGGAAAAGTAGGAAACATGGAAAGAAGCTATCAACTATAACTAATAATAATATCATTGTAGGCTACTAACAATGTCAGATTTCAAATAATTTTTAGTATCTAAAGCCTGGAGGATTTGCAACATTAAATACTAATTTTTTTTTAAAGTGGAAAAAAAATTAAAAAAGAAATAAAGTTTACTTAACACTATACTACAGATAACAACAGTTAACTAAAAAGGAGAAAGATTACATACATCCAGTTATAAACTCTTCATTTATTTTATCATCTTCAGAAAGATTTAAATCTTGTTCTTCATCAAATGAAGTATAATAAGCAAGATCAGTCACCCATTTGCCTTCTTCATTTTGATAAACAATGCTATGTGGTGTATCACCTGAAAGATACATCAAATGCTGCACTGTTGATTAAAATAACAGTAACATGGTAAAGTCTCTTAAATTTAAAGAAGGAGTTCACTTACAGGTCAGTAACAAGTTAGCATAGATCAAGTAGCTGCAACTGCTCCAAGTTTTATCAAAGGAGCAACTATAAGTGCTTCAGTATACAAGTGCAAGATACATCAGTCGGTATTTTTAAAAAACAAAAACTCAAAATTTATTCAAGCTACTTTTTTCTTATTTATTAAGAAACAGTGGATTTTTTTTAACTAACTTGCATGACTAAAAAAAAAAATCATAGCTTACAATTTTATTTCTTTTTCCATGCAACAGAGCCTGGCCAGAATTGTATAGCTAGGTTATACCTAAAGCAACCTACCTTTGTCTGTTGTAGCTAAACTTAAGTTCTCACAGCTGTCTGCAGTCGGAGACAGGTAAGCATCAGCAAGACCAACTTCACATTCAGTTGAATTTGCATCTGTTCCAGGTACATTTGCACTAAGAGGAATTTTAGGAGTGGTGTACTGCCCCAAAATTCCTTTTGGTGGATGTAGTACTTCTGCTTCAGAAGCAGCAGTCTGACACTCAGAGGACTGTACTTCTTGCTTTGAAAGAGCACCCACGACATCAGCTTTATGGCTGTCCGTGCACTGAAGATACAGTGAATCTAATCGCAACTCAGCAGCACTGCAGGAATCTAGCGCATCTCCACTAGTCATGGAATTCTTCAAAAAAAATAATAATGATTTTTAAAGTGTCAGAATTGCATTTGTTAACTGTTTGTATTAATAGTCCTAGGTACGACATAGTCATCGTTAACCATGTTTGAAAAACATATCTAAAACCAAACTGTTATTATTCATCTTTTGTAAAGTGAGTTTGGGTTGTTAGTTCAACCTCTTACAGGTTTTCAAATGCACTGCCTTTTTTTTGTTGTTGTACTACAGTCTTACTCTATATATGATAAATAGAAATTTAAATGACAATTCCATACCAGTTGCTTTACTGCTCTGGACAGCATTTCTCTTTGCGCAGGACATCCAGTTACCCCTTGATTTTGTGAATCGTCATCACTAGCATTTCCAGAGTCTGCTCCTGTCACAGCCTGATAAGCATCAGGAACTTGAAAGTCCTCCTTTAAAATAATAATAATAATAATAATAAAGACTTAAGTTGCACTACTACAGACATACCGAAGATAAAAAAAATAACACTGACACTATAGTTGTTTCTACAAAGTTAAAAAATCTACAGTAAAGTGATTATCATACTTTGTTTGCTTATGTGCCACTGCCATCTCTGGCTGCTAGCACCACTAATTAGGACACTAGTTCCTGGCTATGCCAATCCATAGAAGTGCCCCCATCAAGTGCATACACAGCAAGATGGAGGCTCTCTTCTTCCTCCTACTGCACTCTTTCACTCTCCTTAACAAGTACACCATCTCTTCTCCTCTAGAACCGCTGCTGAATGAGGACTAACTCAGAACCTGCTGTACCTACCCCACTGCCCATCTACAGTAGGGGTGAAGCAGGAACATCTTACACAACTAGGGAAGACCTGAGGTCAGATAACAATTCTGCTACTCTCATTCTTCACGGTGGCCACATGATCTCAGACAATCACCTATTCCTTTCTTCACATACAGCTGTAGATCAGCAACAGGCAGCCTCTGGAGAACTACTGTTAGAGGGGTTAACGTAACACTTCCCACAGCCTGGAAACTCCAAAGTCAGGTGGGAAAATTCCAAAGCTGTCAGATTTAGAGCAATTATAATCTTTCCTATAATGATTTTTAAGCAATAAATCAATTTTATGACACTAGTTTTCTGAAGCTACAGTTCATGTTTAAATCAATCACACTTTCCTATTCTGGTCAAGCGTGCAACTGTCAGTTTCTCATCCAAGGTTACAGATGCCAAGCAACCTGTTTGTAACAGACTTAACTGCTGCTCTAAGACAAACCAAGAGGAAGCGAGCTGCTGCTCTATGCTTACCCTCGACATGCTGACTAGCTATTTAATACACTTATTTACTCCCCTGGAAAATCAAGTCTCCATGATGCTATACACTTAATAAAACCTTGAAGATTTTTACCCAAGATAATAAACTGGTGATTGAAACGCTCTTTATAAACCAGTTGTATGATACAAAACAAACAAATATTAGTGCCAGGAAGCATTACCTTAATATTTACAGACAAAAAATAAAACTAATAACTAAAATAATATTTTGTCAGAAGTGAATTAAAGTTCTTTTCAACAAGTTTAATCAATGTCTTAATATAAAACTCCCTTCTGTCCTTTGAACATTGTTGCAGTTAAAACTGTAACTATAATTAAGAATACAAGCAAGTTAGAACTACTGAAAGTAGTTTAGTCACAGAACCATCAGAATAAAATTAAGCAATTCCTACACAGTCAATACGCCAATCTCCTGGATATTACTAGCAAGATCAAAAGACAGCCTTAATTGCAGTCCAGCTGACCAGCTTGTTGGGGGTAGGAAGAAGGGGTAAAGCAAGTATTTTATGGGTATTTGACAGCTTTTTTTTATTCTTCATTAAGAATTCTTTGCATTCAGATGCTGGTAATCAAAATGAAATCATGCCTTCAAAAGACCATGTTCATACCATAATGCATTCAAGAGGAGACCACAGAGATGCAATAAGTTCAGACTAGCATACATGACACAAAACTCTAAAAAAGCAGCTCCAGAAAGGGCAGACTGAACTGTAGCACGTATTTAACTTGTCAAGCACCGGCTAGCTCCAACTTCAGCAACTGCTGACATACGTCCTACCTCACTGTTACTCTGAAAGGTCAAGCTAGCAATTCAATATCACATGCTAATATCCTAACGGATACTTGAGTAACGTGCTGCTCAGGACATCATTTCCTTTTCTTTAGGGCAAACTATCTTACAGCTTAGAGATGGAAAATTTTTATCTGAAAAGCACACTTCCCGCCCAGGGTTTAAGAAATGCAGTCTTAAGTAGTCTACCAGGAAAAGTCCACCTTCAGGAAAAACTACTGATGCTACTTTAGTTGTTACAGGATTTGTCTGAAGAGAATTCTCCATCATCCCAGAGAAGAGACAAAAATCTAGTCTTAGTAGTTTGGTTTATTTTTTCCTTTGCAAGATCAGGTAAGAAAACTGACTGCACAAGGTCCAAAACTGCTTATCAGGAGAAAGGAGAAGGACATGACAAAGAAGAATGTGAGAAGCAGTGTTAGACAGGGGTGGAAAACCTGAATGGAGACTTGAATGAAGGAGACACCATTCTGCAAGCCTTCCAGATTAATGGAATGCCTCTTGGGACAGCCAGCTACTTACCTAATTTCCTCATGCCTTACCTCATAAACAACAAGATCTCCTGTAACAAGTGTATGTATCAGCTGCTAGCTCTGCACTACAAGGAAGAGGACAATAAACAGAAAAATAGCTGCCTAGCTTCTTGCATTCCCCACTCCCGCCCAGGGGGAAAAAAAAAGTCAGGAACTCACTCAAACTGCTTTGTTTCTACTTTTGAGATGTATTTGTTATCAATTAGAAAAAAATCCTTTACTTACAGGCTACCTGTTGGGCAGTATTTGGGTTTGTCAAGAAAGAAAATCTATTTCACCCTGGCAGAGAACTCTCAGTGATGCTACCCTGTTTTAAGGACCATTAGGCACAGGGAGTTTTGAACTCCACTTTAAACTTACTTGAAGCAAGCCATTTTCAGAAAGCTTCAGTGCTGTACAGCATTCTGAAAGTTTCTCTATGTCGATGTCTCCTCTTGTCATTTCTGGTGGTATCAGCTGTTCAAAATAGGCTTCCAGCTGGTTATCAAAGAACTCTTCATCATCAATATCATCATCTATTGAAACAAGAGAAGGTATCCCATTTACCTTTTGTATTTTACAATCACCTGACATACTATCAGAGCAACTCCATAATCTCCAATACATTGAGAGATACAGAGAAGAATTATCCTCTTTTTCCCCACTCCAAAAGAATGTGGTCACAGTAACATGTAGCAGTCTTATGCTGCAAGTAGTGATACACAGCAAAACGAGATGACCATAAGCTAGCATTTCAGCTCCCAAGCTATCAAGTCACTCATCTTCCTTCAAAGTGCCATATTCCACCACATTCCAACCACCAAATTGTACATGTACTTGTGAATGAGAAGTAAAATATATGTAATATTTTTCAAACTATATCAAATGATTGAAGCATAGTTTCTATTTCAAAGATAAAAAAAACATTAAGTGCTATTAGTAAGAGTACTATTCCTACTATTGCTAAGTACAAAGTTTACCAACACGCAATTTGTTTCTTTGGCCTATTTTTAATTAGTGGAGGTTTCAGGGAAGGGAGAGTTCCCATAGCTTTTGCTTGTTTGTTTTTAGAGTCCCACATTTCAGTCAGCATTTCAGAGCATGGTTAAAAGCACTCTTAAAACCATTGTAAAACATATTCCAAGATGAAATCTGACAGTTTTATTATTATTATTTCATTTTTAGGAACCAGTATCCTGTTTGTGTTTTTCCTTATAAAAAACAGTATACTCAAACAGGCTTTGTATTTATAAACCAACCACCATATTTCATTTTCCACGTAATTTAAGAAATGTTCATTTTTAGGTTGCTGGTGACAGTCTGAGAATTCTCCAGCAATTTTGCTTTACAGTGCATTTCAATTCTTCCCCCTTAAAACATAACTCTGAAGTTATCTTCTTAGTATTTCCTTCTGTCAAAGAAGTCTACAAAACACCAAAAACATACAGGGGGAAAGAAGTACACACACGTCGTCATTATCTTTGCATTCCTGTTTTAGCCAGTGCCCTGTACAAACAGAGCCGGATTTACAGAAGCACCAAATTCCAGTCTTTCAGCAGAACGAGATTTAGGCAAATTGGAAGCTATGGACACTCAGCAGCTTTGATATTACAACACAGCATTCAAAATCTGTTATATCCAACAGTAAATAAAGAAAAAATATGAATCATGGCTCTTTTTGCATGTATGATATTCAAGGAGGGGGAGGACTGAAGCAGGCTAAGTTTTGTCAGTCTTTGAAAAGAGGACTGATATCTATCCTCAGAAGAAAAGTTCAGAGTGCTTGAAAAATCATGGAAGGATTAATTATTTACCTGAATGGTAGACAAATATCTACAATTCAAACTCAAATTAACAACACGATAACTGTTTTAATCTCATTTACCTGTGCCTTGATTTCTTCTTTGTGAAACTCAAATAATAATCTATCTCCCAAATAACGACAAAGTAGATTAATGTTTTGTTTTTACCTCTTATACCAGAGACTTCCTTCTTTTTTTTTTTTTAAATACTCATTATTAACCAGCTACCAAATTTACTCTGAATACAGAATTACATTGTAAAAATGAGTCCATCACACACTGACCGGGAAAATGAAAAAGATCAGTTAGCTTCACCAGTACTGGAACCTGAACAGGCAAGAATTTCCAACTAGTAACTGCCCTCCTCAGGAGCTGGCAGTCTAAGTAATTGCATCCCCTTAAGGGGAAAAAAAAAAATATTCAGCAATCTAGCTGCTTCGTTCTTATACACTTAACATACAAGTGAAGTTAAAAGTTATGCAACGAGAACAAAACCAGAAGACTTCTAAAGACAATCATTACATCTGTAGATCTAATAGGGAGAAATCCAGTAACTACTTGAATGCAGAGCTGCTTGGTCTCAAGACTGCAGTAAACCTATTTATCACTCTGCCTTCCTCATTCTTGCTGCATCTGGGGACACACCCTCTCATCTTTCATGTTATGTGCAAAGTCACCTGCATTAGTAAAGAAGGGCACATCTGTCCTTCCACAACAGCCACTGCAAGGGCACAGAAATTTCAAAACTCTTTAGTTATACAGAACTCAAGCTCTCACACTCCTGAAGGGAAACTAGATTGGGTGACATCCCACATCTGTGGCATATCAGAAGATTTCAACTGAAACTCAAGTAAAAGTTAATTCTAACTGTGCTGCATGTACATATTCTTCATCATAGAAGTTCATCTCTTTTAATCCCAGCTGAAATTGTAGCTAGGATTACCACTGTGTTATATGAATGCCCACTTTTCTACCTCTATTTTTGATTCACAGTAACTAAGGACTGTTGTTTAATTTCTTAGATTATACTTTCTAATTGTGATCTTCTCTGATAAACTCCACAGCCACCTACTCCTATTACAATTTTAGAACAGCCAGTTTCCTCAATGAATTCATTTATCTTTAATATTCCTAATATAAGTTTTTGATGAAGTGTAATCCTGTATAAAATACTACCATAGAACCCCTTTGGTTAGAAGGGACCTTAAGGATCACCTGGTTCCAACCCCCTGCCATGGGAAGGGACACCTCCCACCAGACCAGGTAGCCCAGGGCCACATCCAACCTGCCCTTGAACACTTCCAGGGATGGGGCATTCACAGCTTCTCTGGGCAGCCTGTTCCAGTGCCTCACCACCCTCTGAGTGAAGAATTTCCTCCCAACATCTAATCTAAATCTCCCCTCTTTTAGTTTAAAACCGTTCCCCCTTGTCCCATCATTATCTGCCCAAGTAAAAAAAATGGTCTTCTCAAGTAGGCAGTAACATTATCAGAATTCTAGACTCAACTATCCAGAGAGAGCTATAAAGTTATAAATACACTTACCTGTGGAATCTCCTTCTAAGCTTGTAAGAGACGAGAGTTTCTCATTTTCCAGAAAACTTGACAGACTATTGCTAAGATGATCACTTGAGGTTTCACCTTCTACCAACATTTCAGAAGGTTCAGATGGACCAACCTGTGAAAAACATCCATAGAGAAATGTGTCTGGGAGTTATTAGCTACAGTGTAAACCCAGTTAATAATAAACAATTAAGGAGATGAAATAACACTTTAAACCCTCCTGCACCACTTTCTTCCTCCACAACCCTTCAGACATTCTAGTTCCAATGGGTATTCGCCTGCTAGCTTCCAGAATGGATACATGGAAGAAACAGAAACACAAGGATCATAAAACAGAAAGAGGGAGGAAAAAGCACCCGAATAACACCAAACTTCAAAGATCTCAGAACTAAAATACTGAAACACTGCATTAAAGAGTTGACCCCTGGGGGGTGGGGGTGGCAACAACAAAAACACTCTTCATTCAATAAACCCTAATCCCAGCTTAAAGTACAATGTAGGAAACTCTCAAGAGGTTCCTATACTGCTAAAACAATGCTTCTTCAGAAGTCACATGCCCAAATCAACCCTTGGATTTTTTTTTTTTTAACAGTAATGCAATGCCTGTTTTGGATCTGTCTTTGTGATAAACAGATCATCTTTGACAGCTATCAAAAAATTGAAGTTCTGAAAGGGGTAGGCAGTAGATATTTTGAAAGAGACTTTAATTATGATTTTCAAATGACAGCCTGTAAGCATTCAACTGCAAATCACTGGCCACTTTGGCCCCTAGAAAACAAACAAAAAATCAAGTGAGAAAAAGCTACGTGAATTTACTAAATACCAGCCGACATGTCAAACAGCATATAGCTGGACAGCATCTTGCTGCAGCCTGAGGCATATTTTCTATAAGAGCCACAGGATCTCCCATTCCTATCTGCCTTACGTCTCGGTGCCCATAATCATCAGCTTCTCTAAACCAGTAGACAAAAGCAGCTGAAGCACAGCCCTGTCAATACCTGATGCAGTTGTTTGCTAGCTCTGGGATACAGAGAAAAAAAATAATCCAGGTGCAACAATAAGATTGGGATCTTACAAATGGTGCAGTTTACGTTGGGAACGCTGAAGAAGTCATCTGAACTAATATTCCTCAAAGCAATTAACAAGTACAGGGGCAAGGCAAAACTTAGTGATCTTATTTACTTCAAATTCCAAAAGCATTTAGAAAGGTTCCTCCAAAGCTCTTATTTTAGCTAAGCTACAATTGTGATAAAAAGATCCATACGTGGATAAAGAATGAGAAGACAGCACAGAGTAGAACTAAACAACTTTCACAATTAAGAGAGATCAGGTGGACTCATGCTCCCATGGTGTTAATTATGTTAAGTGATCTGGAAAAAGGAAGCAAAATGAGGCACGACACATTCAGCATGCTAGTACTATTACAGTCTTCAGGTGTACCTGACAAAACAATAAACATAGCTCAATTTCCTCCCTCCTCCTCTCACAGAGTTAAGTCTAATACAAGATTATTATTAGGAAAATTTTAATTTCACTGTATTTAGAAAAGGTTTCACCTTGTTATTCTTACTGTCTGGAAGAAAACATATTCCTGTTGGCAAATCTGGAACAAAAGAATGTAGCAAAATCAGTATTTTATTATGTTATACTACTAAATATTCTATAAGACAGCAGACAGCCTCTTGAAGATCTTGTCATAAACTGTAAAAATAATCCTGAAACATACACATTATCACAAGACCAAAATTTATATGTACTTATAATAATGATAAAAACTAACTGGAAATAATTAAAAAGGCAGGGCTTCATCAGGGCTAAAAGCGTAAATGTTATGCAAGATAAATTACTGCCCGAAGGATTTCTATAAAGTAGCGTAAAAAAGTGAGGAGTCCCACATTACACTACAAGGAACAGGAACAAGTGTTAAGTTCCACTGTTGCATTTCACCTATTGAGCCAATACTTTTTTGATCACTTGGAAGCAACTTTCAATTTTCTTTCTACTATATCCACCCACAATCAAATTGCAAGTCCCACAAGACAGAACATTTTAGACACGCACATACAGATTTTAGCAAAAAAGATGCCTAATTCTAAGTAATAGATGAGAATAAAAAGCAGTTTCCAGACTACAATCCTAATCCTTGAATAAACCACAAATTAAAATTGGATGACTAAGTAGCACTGAGCCCTATCAAGTCCACTGGGCACTCCCAGCTTCCAAGGTATTGTGATTTTTGTTGCCATAGTTAGTGCCGCTTCCTGAAGACTGCAATAATAAATGACTGAAGACAACACTTCACTCAGAACTATGTTTTATGAGGGTCCGTTTATCCTACTTTCTAGTACTTTCTAATTGAATATTTTCTCTATTAAATTATGAATACCTTGTGGAAATTCAGATAAAAATTTTGAGGAGAGTAACGACTAGAAGTAAGTATTCACTAAGTGTATTTACTGAATTTTAAGGAACCAGCAAAATTTAATCACAGGACTAGCATTATTAACCCCGAGTTTAACATCAATAACCATACTTTTAAACCAAATTACAGAACACTGTGCTGCTTCCACTGTTCTAGTTATACTTCAAGAAAGCACAGTTTGCATAGCTAGTACCTCAAACTACTTTTTCATACATCACACTAGAAAAGTATGAGCTTCCACTTTCTATAGCTGCAGTTAAAGATCACCTATCACAGGCTGGAATAGGGCAAGAAAAGAGACATTAGTTAAAATATAATCTCATAGAATCGAGCCTACTGAAAGAGAAGGGGTAGAAAACAACTTACATGTACTGTTCTACAAGTTCCTGAAATTAATTCAGAGTCCTACTAGCATTCTAGTTACAGCATTTTAGAGCTAACATGACTTTTACCAGCTTCCTGTCTAGCTTTGTACTTTGGGTAGAAATCCAACAGCATGATGTCAAACACAAGCTTCTCGTGTTCTAAGTTAGTTCCAATTAAAAAGATTTTTTTTCAATCCCCATTTACACAATGCCACAAAACACTGAAAGGGTCAAGAGAAGATACTTATACCATAACAAGGTGATTACACTGAGAATAAATGTGCAATTTTTCTCAAAGTTTAATACCTTCCAATTTTTCAAGTGGTAATAACTCAAGTAAGGTATCTTGACTGAGATTTGAATGCTCAATGGCATTCTGGTCTTGATCTCCATGTATCGAGTAGGATTCTTTTGGACTAACAATAGTAGGTTGAGATTCTTTAGCTTGTGTAGCAACTTCCCTAAAAAAAAAAAAAAAAGAGAGTTCAATGAAAAATTAATAAATTATATATATCAAAATTAGTACACAACATCTCTCTACATAAAGATTTGAGAAATTCTCCAATTTTAACACCTTCATCCCTAGGAAGTCAGCTGTTCACATCAACATAGATTCTTCATATCTATTACCTGTCATTTTATAATACAGGAATAATTATCGAGATCGCAAGGGCTGCCGTTTCACAACCTAAAGTGTTCCACAGAAGCACTTAGCATAATTTAATGCTAATATATGCCCCTTTTTTCCCCTGTTTGTTCCTTTCTCTTGCATTTTAGCAAGAAGTGGGAACAGTATAAGGGGGAAGAGGTTTATGCTGTGCAAGTTCTACAATCCAATTGAGAGCAAGTCAAACAATCACTAAACAAGATTTTCCTAAACCCATAACTATCAGCATGCCTTTTACAACACTAAATTAGGGCCTAAATCATAAAGAATGTGACCTGATGAAATTCCATATAGTTCTGTTCAATAACAGTTTTTGTAATTCTGCAGGAAAGTTACTTTTCACTTCTGATAGCTATATATTATTAGCCAGATAAATTAATAAAATGTTGAAGTTTCCACACTGAGTGAAATTAAACACTTTTGCATTAATATTTCAAGTGCTAATTTTATTTAAACTTGAAAGTCCAAAATGTGACTTTTTTTGTTTTTGCTTGAGAACAACCAAGGAGGTGACACTCTCCTAGATCTTATATTCCTTGTTTGTATAGGGACATACTGCCTATAGCGCAATTTTATCAGCAAGACGGATGTATATTGCTATTTCTATCACAACAATAAGAAAAAACTTGTTCTTGTTTAAAATAACCCATGCAACAGCTTCCAACACTTCCACCATTAACACTCTTAGTTTTTTCCACTAACACTACTTATTTCCTAAGAAATGGGAATCACTGAGCTTACAAGGAAGCTAAAGTTAGTTGAAATATATGTTCCTTTCTGTATGCAAACTGCATGATACCTGGAACAGATTTAAATCAGTGCAAACCTTTATTCATATACATGGCATGAACCAGAAACATCAACTTAACTCAAGATTTGTGTAAACTAGCTAAATACAAGCCAGGTTCAAATAAGTCAACTAATCAATCAAGCTTAGGATTGCTGCTATGTGCATTTTAGGAAAGAATTAGTTTTAGCTATCTCACTCACATGTCATCGCGAAAGCTGAGGGAAAATCTCCCCACTGGCTCGGGATCTGACTGACTACTGTGAGAAGATCGTGACGGAGGTGAACGTTTCCCTTCTTCTAAATAAGATGCCCGGATATCAGAAAGCCTGTAAGGGTGGGGAGGGAAAACACAGAACAGAATTATTCTAATACGCATCTCTCCTTTTTTCCAAAGAAGTGGAAAAAATCATATTTGACGGCCGCTCATCTTCTATACATTGAATTACTTGAATAGTTATCATTTTCTAGCCAGTCTGTATGTACAGGTACATATATGTACCCAGAAGGATCTTCTCCAATCTTCTGAAGCTCTTTAGAGAAATGCCACATCGACATTTTTTTTGTGGCTACCGCTGTCCCATTTGGAATGCACACTTCTGGAAAGACAGGCCACAACGGTCTGATCTTACTTTGTGTTAAGTCACACAGGACAGCACTAAAGTGAGCAAAGGCTGCAGTTGTTACTCTGTGCTCTAATCCTTGTTCAACAAATCATTATAAGAAGTCTTAGATTTTAATTGGTATCCACAACACTACTTCTGACATTAGCCTTTCCAAAAGGTGACAGATTCAGGTAAGTTAACATAGAACACACACATAAAAAGTATTATTACTCTCTGCATGACTTCAAAGTTGAGTATACTAAGATGAAGAATCAAAATAAACTTGATTGTTGTCTTCTCATTCTGAAAACTAATCTAATCTTCTAAAGGATTATTTTTAAAAAAGTATGAGTTGTGAATGTGATCCAGACTTTTCACTGTTAATACTATTAACTGTATACTACACTGTTATACTATTGATTAGTAAACAGCTTTATCGTCCACCAAATAATACATCAAAATAATTTTTCATCTCCAAATTAAATGTGTCAAACCAGTAAACTGTTCTTTACATTATTAAGCCGTGAATGGCAGCCTCACCTGTTGTCACAGCCCGTTTTACTCCTGGCAACAGTTGAAGCTGCAACAGGTAAGCCAGGGTTTGAGGAAATAGTGACATTTTCAAAAATGACACTTGCAGTGCTATTCAGCGAATTGCCCAAGAAGCTCGGAAATGTCTCATCGGCGATATTTCTGAAGTCTCCCATCATCCCGTTGGAGTCGGTTAAAATAACAGCCCGCTCGGCAACAGAATCAGCCCCGGTCCCGCAGCATCTGAAAGCACCAGTAAAACCCCCATACAGTTACACAAGTCACAGCAATGCCCTCAGACACATTACCTACACATCCCGGCCAGTATCGGGGGCAACCGCCCCGCTTTGCCCGCAAACGCGTTTAAAATCCTGTTCCCAATCCTCTTCCACCGAGCCTTTTGCTCCCCACGCAGTCCCACAGCCTCCCCGGACTTTCCGAACAGCGCACCTCTCCCGCGAGTCCCAGCACCGCCGCTGCAAGACGTGCCAGCCTATATTTAGCCCGCAAAGCTGCCTGGACGCAGGCAGCCTTCCTCCGTGCCTCCGGCAGCGGCCACCCGGGGAGCCACGAACGCCACGACGCGACCAGCCGGGGCC
>VXAA01005609.1:4197-37737 GCA_013399115.1 Anseranas semipalmata
GGGAGCCTTCGCTCCGCGGGGGGAAGCCTCGGCGGGGCCCGCGGAGAGCGAGAGCGGCCCCGGCGCTGTGCGAGGCTGCGCCAGGGGAGGTCGGGGCGCTCGGCCGCCCGCCTCCTCCCCGCCGCCTGAGCGTCGCTCCCGGTTCCCCTTCCTAGGCGAGCTGATGAGGTTTTAAAAGCACCTTTCCCTTTTTTCTTTTTCTTTTTTTTTTTTTTTTCTCGGGGGGGAGCTCACTTGCTTCAATTTTCATACTATTTTCCCCTTAGCGGTTTGGAACTCAGGTATGTTCCAGATCACATCTCTTTCCACTTGACACCAGTAGCCAGCTTCGAATTCCACTCATGGTTAACACAGCCCGGGCCACCTCATAATAAAATCAAGACCGACACGTAACCACCTGAAGCCAGGCCGAAACTTTGCAAACTCAAATCCCGAGAAGGCAGGAAGCAGGCTGACTTGTCACGATGCGTATTTCAACGCTCCCAACTCTCACAGCCGTTTAGTAATTTTTCTGTTGCTTAACCGTGAGCTAGTTCAATTATCTGGTGTTTCAAAGAAGCTATCACACACGCGCTCTGCATGGAAATTATTCTAATACAATCAGTTGTGAGGCAAAAAGCAAGCAGGTTGGCTTATTCCCAGGCTGGTGGTACAGCGCAGGCAAGTTCCCATACTATACCTTCTCCTTTCTGCACTAAGAAAATAGTTTTATCAATATCAGTCCTAACTACTGTTTCTGACACTTGTTTCACCAGCATGCCCACCCTTGCATTTCTCTGCTTGAAACCGATAAAAAGGTAATGGATTTAGATATATGGGCGGGAGATGGGTCGAAACACAGCTAAACCCTGGGAAACGCTGCCCTGAATTATGTTGCTACACCCATATACATGCAGAGCCGCAATGAATTCAGTGGTATACTGCCAATCACATGGAAGTGTTAATATATGCCAAAAATCTTCAGTGCACAACTCCTAAACTGGTATAATAGGGGGATATGCGATGGCAGGTGGTGTTACAGAATCGTCATAGAAAGAAGGAGAGGTTTGCTAATACAATATGCCCATCCTTCGCGCTGACAGGTGATGAGGGGTCAAGCTGCTAATGAAGGTCTGCTCCGCTGCGGCTGGAGGCTCAGAAGGTGGCTGCCTGAAAACCTTTCTTCCTCCAGGATGGTATACGGGCTGCTGATTTTCAGCTTACAGCGTGCACTTCCAAATCTCCGTGTAGCTCCTAAAGCACTGGTCAAAAATGAGGAAAGATGCCCCCAAAAAACAGCCTTTTGATTATTCATGAAACATCTTAGTAAATGGAAAATTGTGCCTCCAAGTCAAACCGAGGACTGGATAGAAAGCAGGGTATTACAGGATGAGCTCGTACTAAGGAGATCTGCATCTCCAGCAGCTTCCCTTCAGCTACCCTCTGTAAGATGTACATTTGTTAAAATAAATTTAGAATGTGCAAGACTTACTGGTTTGGCTCCCGGCTTGCACTGGCCTTTCACGCATGTGTACGCTGCAGCACTGCGATAGCTCCTCTCCTGTGCCGCAGTGCCGCGCTACCGATGACCCCCCCATTTCCGTGTCCCTCCTGGTGTCACAGGTGCGCAGGGATGCAGAGCCCTGCTGCGGGCCCCCACACCAGCCCCTGCCCCATCTCTCGCCCGGGTGCAGCAGGATGCACGTACTGGACAACAGCAAGGCCCAAATATAACTTTCCCCAGTGATACACTGGTTTGCAGTGCAGATCACCGGGGAGCATTTCCACTTATCTTAACTGCAGGCAGGCAAACGTGGTTTGGTACGTCTCCATTTTCCCAGTCTGATACTCTGCTGCCTACTGTGGGGGCAGAGGGAAGGCCATAAGGAGGGCAGCTGCAAAAATCTGCATGTTTCCCTCTGAAGTAAATGCGTGCTAAATATACTTTGAGAGAGAGTTATTTTAAAATAGTAAAAGGCCTAAATAAGAAATTCCAAACAAAAGAAAAAGGTTTGAATGGTAATGAACAAATAAATAGAAAAATTACTGGGCACAATGTCGGAAATAAGACATAACTTTATGGCCTATTTGTTTACTATGGAAATAAGTAGTCAAATCACTTAAAATCTTTAACACAAAAAGATGTATCTACGAGTTTTAAAATATTTATCTGCTAGAACTGTTCCAGTTAAAAAAAAAATCCAGCAGCTAAAATACTGTGAATGAGTGACACAGAAAGAACACTTCCACCCAGACAAAAGAATCAGATCAGCCTAAGCCCCTCCAATACTTAAAATGCAAACAACCCCCCACCCCTGCCCAAAACTCAGAGTCACTCCCCAAACCCAGTTACTTGGCTTTGTCTGCTTAAAACCAAGCAGCTAACCCACCTGCCCTTCTGTAAGCGTTTGTAGTCCGTGGAAAGGGTTTTAAATGTCATGTTCCAGTTGGGACTCTTTCCATATATCCGTATCTCATGTACCTCCTCTTTCACAGGAGGGAGGGCTTGCACAACCCTAGAGCAGCCCCTATCACTTTAATGTTTATTCTCAGAATACTGCTATTTATGACACCACTGGTGAGAGTTGTGTGATTCAGTTATCAGCATAACTGAATTCATTTTCTTAAGGTCAATTGTCTACTGTGGATATTACGGTTTAAATAATATTGAAAGGGAGCTGTTGTCATAATTTTCAGCACTTTTTTTTTTATATCCTTGGAATTCAGTGCTTATATACATTAATCTTAAAAAGAGTATTTGGCAATCAATGGAAGCCAAATTTCATTAGAGAATTTTTGCTGTCCTAGCAACTAACATCTCAGTAGTTCTACAGTGGATAGAAATACGTTTTACCAGCACTTTTCCTACACCATTAATTCACCCCACCCTCTCACAAAAAAGGCCTTCCAGAACTTAAGACAGGCTTGTAAATGTATTTTATTATGTTGCAACAATCAAAATATATATGTACTACTGATTTTTTCCCCAAATATTAAATGAAAATGTAATACATTTTTGCCCACACTGTGTTCTTGAATTGCTTTGGAATCTGTAAAGACCCTGACATAAAGAAACTGAAGCAACTGCACAATTAGAGACTGAAAGGTGTTACAGAGCTGCACTTAGACTGCAAATGAAGTCAGATGTCTCTGTTTAATCAAATATAGCCTCAACAGTCTCTGTTTTGTGAGTATTAGGAACAATAAACAAATATACACAGAAAGCATCACAAACAGTAAATTGGTTATTTAAATACAACTGTATCCAACATAGCAGCTAAACACTGGACAATGTTTGAAGTCATCAGCACATCCACATGCTCTTCTAAATGACGTTTGGGGTCCTGAAACACAAAGGATGCCATGAGAGAAATGAATTAAACATATCTCTGTGACTTCATTTACTTCATTTCTATAAGACTGTGAGTTAAGGAACAGAGGCCAGTGAAGCTCCCAAATTTTCCTTTCTAACAAGACCTAGCAAATGACTAAATTGCCAAACAATTAGTCCATCCTATCACTCAGAGAAGCAGAGGATAGGTTTAGGAAGTAAATTTCTATCCAGCATCTGAAGAGTAACTATGACAGCTGTGAGTTATAAGGACAAAACACAACATGTGGAATTCACTGTGCATCTCACTAAGGCCAATATTTTAATCTCAGTTCTGGTACACTGCAATTTGTTTCCAGATCTTTGTACAAATGTGTATTCTAATCCTGTAGAGACTCAAGCATGATCTAACACAGTATTTGAATAGTTGTCGGCTGTGAGAAAATTAACATATTTATACCTATAAAATAAATGCACAATGAGATGTTCAAATGTTCTGAAAAATAGAATGCTAAACCTGAACAGCATTCTGAAAATACACATTCCCGCACACTATTACTCAATTGAGTGGGCACTTGTGGGCATTCACATAGAATAATTACATTATTTCTGGTTGAAAACTTCACCAAATTCATAAACTTTTTCAGAATCAAGAATAAGTAATCTGCAAATACTGCAAAATTATCAGGCACATTTAAAAAACATCTCTAAATTTTACTGTAGCATTGTTGTAGCATTCTTGTGTGTAAAGAAAATATAGAAGGCAATCATATGTGGGAATTTTAACTACTACTCAAAAAGCATTATTGTCAAAATCTAATGAACCCATTTGAGTTTACATAAAAGTGAACTGGAAAATCAGTGTGTGGGGAATGCCATAAAATGTAAGCTTTCTTAACTCATTTTCAAAGATCATGTAGTTCTCCAATATCCTCTGTTCCTAGCAAATGCATCCTAATAACATAATATAGCTATTGCAAGCAGCTGTCTGTTTACAAAATTTTCTATATAAGCTACAGAGAAAAAAAAACATGGAAATTACTTAGTAATTTTATCAGGAAAAAATGGCTTTTCTTTATAAAGAACTGCATCAAAATAGATATTTTTCCCCACATACGTGTAATTATTTAAAAAGACGAATGAAGCTCATGTTATGTTTCAGATGACATCAAAGCTCTCAAAATACAACCCTTGTTACAATGTTTTAATATATATTTATATCTGTGTAGGTGTGCATACACTCTATTGTTCTGAATGCCACAGAAATACACGAGTGACTGAACAATAGTGCAGATGTGTTATGACATAGCTGCTAGAAGCTGACACATAAGAGCAATCCAGAATCCTTTAAATTCTTCTTCTGCTACTAGCAATACAATAAATACTGGTTCTTCAAGGACACACTTGACATTTTTACAGCTATTTTTTGTTTTCATCGCCCTTCTTGAATTTTGAACACAACCTCTTTCCAACCTGTTTTGTTCTCCTCTCCTCCACCAAAGCACACTTCCTCAACCTTTAGGTTAAAATATGTAGAAATAGTTTTCTGTCAAGTCTTCTACATCCTGACATTGCAAAGGGATAGAATGAATTGAGTAGGTGTTTTCAGTTTCAGCTATGGTCCTAAGTTGTTTTGCTTCAACAGCAATACAATGCAGCTTACTTGCATATTGGAGCTAAGCACTGACAGTGTGTTCATGAACCAAGGACAGGGGTGAGCTGGCTCTTTAGCCTCGATAATGTATAAACTACACCCCCATCTTTTTTCGGTATTACCATTTTTTAAAAGTCTTCATGGTTTTGGCTTCTCTGACAGTACAACAGACTAGGATATCTTTATGCATCTCCTTGGAAAGGGAAAAAAAAATAAAAAAACTACCAAACCTCAACACTATTCCTCAGCATCTAGTACAAACGCACGTAGAACATGACTTGCAGATATTCTGCAGATTACCTAAGGTCAAAAGCCTTGTTCCTTACACAACAATCTTCAGCAAAAATAAATTCATTACTTTGAGAGTTGAGAATATCTTGCATGTAGAACTAAAATCACCTACACACATGTAAGAAAATTAATATTTAGAATGAACGAAGCGTATCATTCCACCTCACTCTAATTCATCACACCTCACCTGCTTGCCAACATTTTTTATTGCCAGCTGTTCAGGTGTCATCTTATCTTCTTCTTCAACAGCCTGTGAACGAAACACAGAAAAGGTCAGTGTTTCAGATTTCATTTACTTTTTCCCCAAGCCACAAGATTCTCAAATATAATTCTCTTTCACAAAAAAAAAAAAAAAAAAAAAAAAAAACAAAAAGGGAAAAACAGCAACACATTTTAGAAAAGTCAGAAGGAAAGATACTTCAGCTTTTCAGCAGACATGGCTTTAATTACTAAGTGTTAGCGCAAAAGATCAAATTAAATACTCATGAATGGTTTTATTGTCAGATAAGCAAGATGTATTCATGAAACTTTTAAGCAAAAATTGTAAGTGAGGGGTATTGAGAGTTAAAAATAATTGAAGATAATCTAGTACAGAAAAAAAAGTTACCCACATTGTTTCAGCTACTGGAGGTTTGATCACCAGCACCTTTTATACTGTTTAGAGTCACTTTAATATATTTTTATAATGTTCTGTTCTCTTCAAACACAGTCTGTATTATGTAAATCCTCTATCTTACCTAATGGATGTATTTTGAATTTGATTTTTAAGGACTTCTTAGAAGTTAAAAAAAAAAAATCATTCATCGAGAACAACTCACAAGTTTACTACTTATTGAATGGTTGCCGATATCTAGAATTTATAAAAAATATTTAAGTGTAAATGCCAGTATTAAAACAGCACAATATGATTCTTCTTTCTTACAACACCAATAATAATTTCTTTATCTAAAAAGAACATGAAATTAAGCTTTAGAATGAGTTCTAAATATTTACTACCTGCGTTTCTACGGGAATGATACCAATAAACAACCTTTATTCTGTTATATGGAAATCTGGTCAAGTAGTCCTTGACTGAAGGAATGAGGAATACAATCAATTTTATTTTGAGCTACAGGAATCCGAGATTCTCTTCACCAAGCACAAGTACAAAATTAATGTGATTACTCACATTTCAAAGCAAAACACATAATTAAACATTTTGCTAGTTTAGGGCAAAACCTTGGTGACAAAGCCTGAAGAGCTATCATTGTACTTTAAAAAAAGTTAATAGGCAACTTCACACAGTTCATTAATAAATGGGGGAAACAGTCTCCACAAGGCCATTAAAGCCATGCTTGTGCCTAATCTAAACAAATCCCAGTAAACTCTTTGCTGAAAGCAGATTATACAAATGAGAATAACCACCGAGGTTCAAAAGAGTTCCTGCAACCACTGTTTTGTTCTTACAGGCTACTCTTTTACAAGTCATTTTGAATAAGGCTTGTGATAATTATCTTTACTTCTGAAATTAAGTAATACATTTCTTCATTGCATAAACGGTTACAATTATATCATTATGGGATATGAATACCTTGTTATAATTCTTAGCTAATTCTAACATCTCCTTCACTACTGTTTCATTGAGTTTGCAGTGTTCGCTGTAGTCCTGAAGTGTCAAACCTTCCATCCAACTCTTCTTATGCAAATTTAGCAACATCTGCAAAATAAAGGCTGTTTAGAGCATGCATCTCTGCAAAGATATCTAATTTATAGTGAGTGTAATAAAAAATATTGATTTTGCAATGTTTAAGGAAATAAAATAATCAAATATTCTGCTAAAGTAGAAAACAGACTTTCCAAAAGTTTTTAAAGACCAAACTTCTTGAACCCTAAATATGAAAATGAGGCATAGAAAACAGGGTCACATTTATTTTGACAGTAATACATTTCTTTTGTAATACAGTATTTTTGCTGGAGGTTGAGAATGCACAATTGTATTGTTGAAGAGGTAGCAGGAAGGTGAATATTTTAGCTGCCAAATAAAGAATGGTTGAAGATTCTGGCCTCTGTTGAATTTGAAAAATATTTTAATGCTTTGATTAAGTGTATGAGGTATTTATTTAGGCTTCACTGATTATCCTGAACTATATGCAAACAGCTGCCACAGTTGTGAAGAAGTGAACTTCAAAAGCAACCAAAAGTATAACTTATGTTTGTCCTCCTACAAAGTGCCCTAAAAACATGATAAAATGAAACAGATTTTTGATGGTGATAAATGCAGCAACTATTAGAAATATCTGAAATGTACTTGGCTCTCTGATGACGTTCTGACATTCTTGAAAAAGTGAAGAAATAACTACAAAGGCAATTTCCTGATTTTCATGCATAAGGAAAGCCTATTTTGCAGATCTTCTGCACGCTCAAGGACTGCAGGGAGGATTCTTTCAGCAAACAGTTTCAGCTTGCCTCCAATTTGCAAACATTTACTACAGAAGTCTTTGAGAACCCATAAACCCTGCAATTCCTATTACCTGAATGAAAGCAGTTGTTTCATCCTATGTGCTGCTTCCAAAGAAAACTGGCTTTGGAACATGTGAACCGAGTTGAAAGTGTCATAATTTGTATTAGCAAGATCTCAGTTACTGACAGAAAGAGTTGTAGCAAACTGCATATGTTTAGCTAGGCTATCAGGACTTTAAAGTATGGTTTCATGTGATGGGCTCCTCATCCAACACATGGAGCATGTACTTTTCTTTCTACAGGTGGAGGTAACCAGCACCATGAGGGGGGTTTTGAGATCTGAACCTGCCTTAAGAGAGATGTGTACAGACAACTCACTGCCTCACAGATGGAAGTTTTGCTAATTCGGACAAGATTATTCTCCTACTTGCAAAGATAATCATTTACATACTATTTACAACCATTAAACCAAATACACACTTGGAACTTCAAATAAGACTGCACCGGCCACACTGTTGTATTTTAATGGAAACAATATCCTCTGGAAGCTTGATAGGCATTTCCCATGTTAGCTAGTTTTGCTGAATAGGTAACTCTTCTGAGTAACACTGCAGTCTTGAAAGTCTACTACTGTCCTAAAAAGGGTTATCTATTTCACAAACTCCTTTCAGCTCCCTGATTTGCAAGAATATTCTTCCATTATTCAAAATTGGTTTTCTTTTTATTAATTTTGACTTTTAGAGGGCTAGAAGTAAGAAAACCATTCTGACCACTGCATCATGAATTCAACTCTGAGATCAATTTATTACTGTAACAAAGCCATGAACACATATAGTCGTAACTGAGGACAGCATCTGGCTTTTCAAGAATTAACTTCTGTAGATAATTAAGCTTTTTTTTCTGTTTGTTCTCCTGGTTGAGACTGTCAAGCTTGAGGTTTTTACTTGTGATTGAGGAACTTTGATAATGACAATATTTTTTGTCAGTTACTGAACACTATTTTTTCTGCACATGTGCAAAGTTAAGCAGGACATCACTACTTCCTGATGCTCAGTGAAGTCTTCGGGAGCTCTATTCATACCAACTGGAAGCACCTTCTGTTGAAGTGATTATAGCCAATAAAAAACCTGAGACTCCTTGGTTAAACAATTCCGTTTCAGAAAATACAGTCTTCAGGCTTCTGGAATTCCAAACTGTGAAAACCTAAGGCAGCTAGTATGTCTTTCTGCGTAAATCACTGAAAATTAAACTTTGCACAAACCTGTGAAGTATGGAGAACAGCATGAGAACTTTCCATAAAACACGTGGACAAAAATGGTGTCAAACTACTTACACGAGCATTAGAATGTGGTTTTGAAAGGTTTCATCATCATCACTACACATTTAAGTGCTTTCTAGAAGAAAAGCCATGAACTGCAGGAGAGTTAAAACAACTACTGAAAGTATGAGCAATTACATTAGAATATTACCACAAATCTTAAGTAGTTTGTGCAGTGTTCTTTGTCCTCTGAATAAAAGCTAAAACAATTACCTTCTGTTCTAGTTCATTCTTCCTGTAGTTGATAGTGATGGAATAGTAATGTCTGTTTAGTCCATGAATGAGTGCCTGTAAAATTCAGGGAAAAATTTGTATAAAAATTACCTGCCATTGAAATGAAGGGAAGAGTTCATTTAAATACAGCCATCTTCAAACCACTTAAAAAACACAACAAACAAACAAACAAAAGACACAGGGACTATAGGTACATACCAAGTAAATATACCTGTTCCTATTTTTCTCTTTCAATGTCTGTTAACTGTCAGTTATACTTTGTTTCTAAAGCGCTGACTTGTTCCACAAGAAACAACCATCACAGGAAAAAGTGCTAAGTGCCTGCAAACTTTTGACCGATACATATGTGCAGATATTTCTCTCAAATCTTATGTCTCTCAATAAATTTGGCTATCACATCTACTAAAATATAAGTCTCTTTCTGTTACAAAGAAAAGAATGCTGACTGTTTTTATTTACAACCACTGCCAACCTTTCCACATTTATACTCTGAGCTACAATACAAAGAGAGCTGCTGAACCAGTGATTAAACATGTCACGTATTGGTTAGACTATGTGCATCACATCCATCCTAGATATTAAAGCTAATTTCTTTTTAATTTTAAATACAAAAATACCCTTTCTCATTATAATTACACCCTTTGCAAATTTGGCTTAAACTTGTACTTCACAATCTGAGTGACTGAGATGAGGTTAAATGACAACTTTATGCATGTATCTTCTAGTTTTGTTCATGTTAATTACATTTTTTTTTTAATTTGTGATTTAAGGGTGATTTGGATTAATATTTGGCAGGGTAGGGTTTAAGAAAATTCTGTGATAAATCCTCAGCACAACTATAGTTTTCTATTTTCAAGTAAAACTTCATATATGAAGTGTATATTTAGAAAACAGATATGATAAATCATACATACAATACTCAGTGGCAAATATTTATGTTTCGATTGTTCCACCTATTTATATTTAAATATATTCTCTAGAGCTATCCAGAATTAATGCGTACTTGCATCTTATGCAATGTAATGTTTCAGCATTCTGAAATTATCTGTATGAAAGCTGTAAATATTCTCATACATGCATTTTGAACAGATTTCTTTTGCAATCTCTTATACACAAACTTAAAAAAAAAAAAAGTACTTGGTTACACTTACAAGAACCAACACTTAAGGGTAACTACTACTTGTGCCACTGATAAAAAATAAAATTGTTAAATACAGATTTTATCATCAATAAAATAATTTCTAGCAGAAGCTGTTAGCAATAAGTAGTTTCCACTGCCATTTCTTTATCCCTGTCAAAATTACTGTATAAATGTTTTTGTTTCATTTTAAAAGGTTGTAGATTTTGAGGGAGTTTCATAAAGCTCCTACAATACATGAAGATTTGACAAACGCCTTACTTTCTCCAACTATCCTTTCTCTTTCCTCCCCTTTTCCCAAATCACTCTTTCAAAGAGTCAACAAATGTGAAAGGTAAACAACCATTCGACTTCAAACCTGAACAGTAATTTGGCAACTGCAACAGGATAAATTGAAGCCCATAAAATAAACAGTTGCTCCACATTTTAAAGTAAACCTTGCCCTTCATGCGTTCTGTTTCAAATGGAAACCATCATTCCAACATGCCTTAGAAATTGGATGCACAGACAAAAAGCAAGTAAAAAGCTGCTGATAAAGGAAAACAAGAAAAAAGACACAAAAAAGGGATGAAAGGATAAAAAAAAAAAGGGATACTTATTTCTAAGATGTTAAGAAATATCTTAAAACTGCCCGAACTGTGTTCATCACCTTAGAATAAAAGCAAAACTAAACTGAGTTCTTGCAGAAAAAAAAAAAGAGGGGTGGTTAAGAACAGAGTATCATTTTAAACAATGATTTTTATCCTAACAGTGGCATTGCAACAGCTCAGTGCCAACTTGCAAAAAAAAAATAACACAAGCAAAAAATACCCACTCTAACAAGAGAAAACCAAAACTCCCATGGCCAAAATATGCCATGCTGTAGTGACAGTGATCTTAAAATAACGAAGCTGAATAATACTACGTGGGTTTACAGGAGAGGTCATTACACATGGTCCAGAAAAGCCCAGTTAGGATATTCTCCTGAAACATGCAAGCACAGGCTTGCCTATATCTAATCAAGAGTATTAACTGGTTATTTCATAATCATTACTGTTCACACTTTTTACCAATTCAAAAATCAAAAGTAAAACACAACAATCTTCTAAAGCAGACACTGTTTAATTATCAGATTTTATTTTATTGTTTTTGTTTGTTTGTTTTGTTGTTGTTGTTTTGGTTTCAACGCATAAGTAATAAAAAGCAACTTGTCTTTTGAAAGCTTGGGGTTTGGTGATCTAGTCTGCCAAAGGACAGTTCTCTCACAGCAGAAGTTTAGCCCCTATGTCAGTTCTACCATGACTAACATACTCTTTTCTGGGATGTTTATCTAGCAGATATTACTTTTAAGTAATAGATCAAAAGAGAAAGCATTTGGATTCATGAGTGCAAGTACACATGCCTTTTAGAATGCATAGCAAGGGAAAAAAAATCTTGAAACAAAGGTTTGCTTCATTGAAGACCAACATTTTTGTCTTACTAGTGAAACAGTCAACTTTAGAAATCAAGCTTTGAATGCTGAGTTTCACAAATGCTTGCAAAGAAATATAAGACAATATTCTCAAAGGAAGTATCATAGTTGAAACAACCAAACATTCTGTTGATCCACTGGATCTCCTACTCCACCATTTTTTCAGCAAATTACTGTATCATCTTGAAATCAGAGATGAATTTTTTAAGACACAATATGATGTTAAATCCAGATTACATATTAAGCAAGAACTGGCATATGCGTACAGCAGAAAGGCAATATTGTTAATGAAGAAGAAACTTTTTCCATAATTTGCTTCAGAATAATTTATATTTAAGAAAGCTCAGACATGTTAATAAGGAAGTTTTAAAATTACAGTACCGAAAATGGATAATCTTTTACCTATCTTGCGTCACATGGTACAGCATCAATTGTTACTTTTAAAAGTTTGTATTTCGATAAATCTGTACTTTAACCTTTGCAGTATATAATTATACAGGCATTCACACTCAGCTAGCTAATTTAGGGCTCAACTTTAAACTCTTCATATATATAACTCCATTGATGAATCACATCAATTTTAAATGCATGCAGAAAAATGCTATAGAGAGAACAATAAACAACTTGTAGCTTACTGGTTTTGGGTACCTTCCCCCAAAATTGCTGAAAAGATCCTGCAGTTTACAGGACTATCAACACTGGGTTTACCTGGATAGATGGCTTGTTTAAGTGACCCAGATTTGAAGTTGTTTGTCTTGGTTCATGTCCCAAGACCATCATATTAGCATTGATCAATCTGAAGGCATCAATAACAACCTGTAAAAACAAGATGTCAAGTCAATTCTTTTTAGAAAATGCGACTAATAGTGCCAAGCAACAGTGGACAAGGCACAATCAACTCGCATCTGTTTTTGGCCTTTATCCAGAAAATCATTTAATTATAATATTAATAAAAAAGAGCCTCCTGCTGGCTATGCTATCAGCACACTACACTACCTTGTATTGTAAGGTGACACCAATTACTACCTTTTCAATGGAGCTGCAAGTTTTATATACACGATATCATCAGATAACGTTGAAATTTTATGTATGCTTACTCTAAGCTTCAAAGGTATGCATATGTTTGTCACCTAAATCTTATCCAATCAAAATGAATGACAGAGAGAGACTAAAACTGAAAGTGAGCACAAGCTAAGGGACCGAGTCTAAAGCCCAGTCCTGTCACATCAATTATACTACCACAATACTTGAAATGACAACAAAATTATAGCCAGCAAGGAACTTGCCCCATGTATTCCCTTCTAGTCAGATGCTTTTTGCTTCTTGTGACTACGAAAGGGTCTATAAACTGTCTGATGGATTAAAAAGTCCTTGTCAGTGTCATGCTCAGGAGTAAAAAATAGAATAAAAGAAAACCAAGGTCATTTATGATTTAGAGGTACACAGTAGGTAGTATTCAGTGCTATTTCTTTGCAAATAAAGTAAAACCATCGCTGATTTTTATTCTGTCCTGTGCTGAATTTGTCTATGAAAATCTTTGGAAATAGTATTTCATGAGCCACAGAATAAAACCCAATCACCTATCCAATGTGTATGTCAGGTGTGATGGAGCTGAGGACATACCAGCAATACACACAAAGCTACTCTTGCTGGGTACTCGCCATTACAGATTAACTGCAAGCTGACCTTTTTCTTTTAGGCCCTGGTCTTTTAACTGGACCTGTGGACGTACACAGCTTCATGCAGCCACACAAATAGCTCTTGCCATACTTTGCAGGCATCTTTTCTGTCTATCCTCAAAGGGTTATTCAAGTTCTTTAAGCTAAGTAGTTTAAATTTCATTTTAGCAGCTTTTACTACAATCATTTTTATTCTCCGCCATACTATGGGCTGGACAACAACAGATACGTTTATATGACTGGTCTGATACTTTGAGGAATTAGAGCCGAACCAAATTGTTTGTCTTGAACAAACAAGAAATCAACCACTGTCTGCTACCAGAAGTCTGCAGAGAAAATGACATCAGGTCTCCAAAGTTATTCTATCATTTTCTTCTTGATTTACACCAATATTAACTAAATACATATGTAATTTGCTAAGAGTGTAATAGAATTATTGAGATCATTCACATGTAAATAAAATTAATGCAAGTTAATTAATTAATTAGGCAAATATTTAAAACAAAGTAAATATTTATCAAACTGTAAACTCAAAAAACCTAGTAACTAATCACCTTTATTTTTTAGACCCAACTATTTCAGCTGTGTTGAGTGACTCAATACCACCATGGCCTATTGGGCAGACTCGCAGCCACCCTGTCATCTGAGAGTATGCCCACTATATATCATGCTATATATATTCTGCATATATCATGTACACTTTCTGCAGGCTTTTGTAAGACAAAACAATTTTTTAATAAAAATATTAGATTGTGACCCAATTAACATCAGTTAACAGCGACAATTCCTTTTTGTACAATAATACAAACAAAACAAAATACATTTAATATGCAAAGAAAAAACATGACATCTTATATTAATGCTACAAAAGGGAATTCTTTAAAAAACTTTAATCCTCAAAAAGATCTTAAATAGTTTCTATATAGCTATACTTTCCTTGTTGAAACATAAAATAACTGTATTTTTCCTTTTTTATTACTATCAGATTTTTCTCTTATGTCAAAACACTTGTGACAAGCTATTGTATTTATCTCGCGGTGTTCCATTTTAACCAGATGCTCCAATTTATGAACACCTGGAAATGCCCAACCATAACAAACAGGCAGTATAAATTAAAAAGTCAAGCAAAGAAAAAAAAAATCCACACTGCAGGTCTCCAGAGACAAGCTAGATAAGGGGAAAAAAAATCAAGCAAATAAAAATTTACGCCAAGGAACGAGAAACACTTGCATGGCAGCATACCAAAATCACGAGGAGCTGCTTTATAACTTGAGTTATTAATGGCCGCGCTCCTTGATTTGAGTTCAAATGAGAAATTCACTAAACAGTGTTGAGTTTATCCAAGAACGAATGGCTTCATAAAGCCTGGATTTGTTTTGATTCTTGAGCCATGTGAAACAAGAAGGAAAAAGCCAAAATAAATAAATAAAAACAGATTAAACTTGGTTTTGATAATAAATTCAATATTTCAGTTGGTGTTCTCAAGGTTATGTTTGGATAAATTTCACATAAAAATATGAGAACTAGCTGCTAAAATATTTGAGAGTGATACGGAATCTTAAGCCAGTGTCTGCACTCTGACCAGAAGTGGCATGAGGTGCGCCTCAGGTCCCACCTGCGCGCGAGGCCACAGCCCGGCCTCGCCGGCCTCCTCAAGGCACGAAATGCCTCCATCTCCTCAGCCGAGCAAGCAGCACTCTCACAGAAAGTGGTGTGAGCTACTGAGACAGAATTGTAATTCCTACCGTCTCAGAAGGGCACAAGTACGCATGTGGATGATATTTCTCTTCTTAGTTGCACTATGACGACCAATGGTAACTAAATACTTTAACTACACTAAGATTAAAGGAATTTGCTGCTATCACTATAGCAACCATCTTAAAGAAACTAACATGCTCAACAACCTGGAGGCTAAATTTAGACCTAATACGCAATAAAAGCATAAATACAACAACAAATCCTACATACTGGCTTTTACAAAATGTAATTGCTTTTTTCATGGTGAGAACAAATCAGTTCCTCTTTTAAAGGATTATATCAAAATAACTAGGCTCATTAATGTCCAGTTTACTAATGAGCAATGGGTGAACTAGGTGTTAATTATGCCATGGTAAGATTCAAGAAAAAAGCCCCAGTAAGCACCTGTAAGCGCATACAAGCTGAAGTCTGCTCTCTATGTTTGTGTATTTTGAAGTACAGCATGATGCAATCCAATGACAGCAACATGGTCACCCTCTATTTTACGATGGAAACTTTAGATACAGTATTTTGAACAAAGAACCTCTAAGGATTAATTAAAAGCAGCACAAAAACCCACTTGGTTACTTAGAATTTTGCTAAGAAGTTAGTATTTTTCATCCAAAAATTTTTAGTTGTCATTGCACTTCAATTATCTGATGCATCTTGCGATGTGTTAGTAAAAACTACAGATTCCAAGCTTCATGCTAAATCTCTTTCCATAAAGACATAAAAAGTTAAACAAAGAAGTCTGTGGCATTGGGATATTTTCCAGAAATAAGAAGGTAGGATTTTTTTCAAATGCACTTCCACTGTGCAACTCTTTCACCACTCTGACCATTTAATTTCTCCGAGTACAAGTGTCTTCAGACTTTTCAGAGGTCATTTCAACAGCAGACAGCTTATAACAAAACCATTAGCAGTTTGGCTAGCTTAAGGAAACCTCTTACTTTCCTTTTTTGTTTATTATCACTGCATGAATCTGCAGCATATGAGAGTTTATAATTTCTCAGGCTTGTTAAATTCATGTTAAAGGTCTGTTTTCTTGTTGAATAAATTTTGTTCATATAATGCTGCCTATTTCATATACTGAGTCTTTAATAGCACCTTTGGTCTATGCGCAACTCACAGATCAAAACAGAGGACTAAAATAGGGGTTGATGATGCTATTTACATGTGTGATTCCTGCTGTCTTCTTGTTAGTAGCTTTAATATAATAGAAGACCTTGTCTGTTTTGTAATTAACACATCTTTACTGGAGAGATATTTGGAAGTGATTGCTGTGAATATACTGGTTAGTAAAATAAACACAATCACACACCACTTTCTGTTATCAGACAAATTTGTGAATTGTACACATTATACTCCAGATCAACAAACTGTGATATAACAGCCAAGTAGAAGACACATTTATATAACCCTTTATTTTTCTGAAAATATGTATTCAATCTGACCTTGCAAATATAATTAGCTTGTGGGATGTGTGGATTTCAGTACCATGGATGCTTTACTAATTGCAGCTCTTGGAAATAGATACTAAATATTTGGAAGCTGCCAATACAAAATAAAAACTGCATCTTTTTGTACATCTGTCTTAGCTTCAAAAAAGCATAATAATCTAAAAAACAATAACTATACTGCATTTTTCAAGCATTTCCCAGGGGTCACCAACCCACAATAGAGCTTGCATAATGGATTTTTAGAAACAAAATTTACAATTATCTTCAGCGTATTTTATAAATTTGAGGATAGCTATAATTAATATGATTCATGGTTATTCACAAGTGCTGGATTCCTCAATTGGTAATTAGGTAAAAATCTGGCCTTTAATAGCGCACATAGTTATTAAAAATAATGGAGTGATTAAAATTTAGAATGTTTAATAGCCAGACTTATTTTAGCTGCTTCTGACAGTGTGCCATGTAGATTACCACTTTTTCTAAAACAGTCTTCATAACTTTGTGTGTGTGAAAAATTTCAAGAATTTCAAGAGTATTTTACACACTTGATTCTATTAAATTCCTCCGATATCAAATCTACAAATAATATTTAAAGAAACACTCCTGTTTTGCAAGGTCTACTATATTTTAATAAGGTTCAGTTAGAAGTAAGCCAGCCTTTTTATTTAAATTAAAAATTTCTAGCATCAATATTTTTTCCCAGTGAAGAATGTATCACATATGGTGACTATCTTTAAAAATGTATTGTTTCCTTGGAATTCAAATAGTGATGTATTGTTTATGCCATATGTTTATGAACAAACATACTAGTGCTTAAAGAAAACTATGCAAAAGATATAATGTGGTTACGCCAGGTGTGGAAAAAGAAGTAATGTCCCATCTAAAATATCTTTTATCACCTGCAACTGACCTGTTATCAACTGCTTAGTTTGTTTCTAGATTCTTTAAAAATGAAATGGAACATGTGACTTGAGAAGTGCAGCTAGGGTTTATGACCATTTCGTTATTTATGCTACCATGCACTGTTAGACAGATACAAGTGAAGAACATCTTCTGTCCCCTGTAAGCCCACAACATAAAAAATTCAAAGAAATCTTACTTTTTATGCCATTTCCAATGAAAAGCACTAAGAACTGAAACTGACTCATGCCAAATGCATATCACTGAATTGCTGTGATTGTGAGTTTGAAGTTTGCAACATGGAAATTATTTATAAAATGTCAATTTTAGCTCTGGAAAATATATTCCTAGGAGTATGTGCATTTTCCTTCTCTACCCTCAGAGAATTGCTTATTTGTGGTCAAATCTGCTGTACAACTTGAACATCCATACTGGGAGGGGGGAGAACTACAGTATAATACATTTATCTTGACAAGTGAGGGCATGCATCCGTAACTCACAAGTAGCAAAGCCACAAGTTTTAAAGCTATATGCCTTAATGAAGATAAATGGACTATTCTACATCCACCATGGCAGAAGGAAATTAAACATTTAATACTTTTCAACAAAAAGTCTTCTTGGAACTTTTTTTGTTTTATGGAAGGGCATGAACTGAAGTAACCTATGTAAATGGTTTAGTAGGTAAGTATACGTTGCTAATTCAAACACAGCAAATCCAAAGGATGTTGCATAACAAACTTTAGAACATCAGCATTGATATTAACAGTTTTGGCATCACACAAAAAAAAATTAGGAAGTAAAATATGCAAAACACATTATTCTGAGTACATGCAATTACAATTAAAATGCTGGCTTTCAAACAAAACAGTAGCAAATGAGTGGGTTAGTGGCAGTAATAAAGCAGTTCAATACTTTGTCATTTATGCCTACGTTTAGAAAAACCGTATCCTGAACTGAAACGCACGGATGAACAGCAAGTGTCCTACACCATAGTGCAGATGCAATTCACCTCTCACAAATATGATTCTTCAGGAAAAAAAGTGTCAGTCTTTATTGAATCAACAGTAAATCAAAACCAACACAAATGTTATCTACTTCCTCATTCTCCAAATCAGGCTCCTATCAAAACTCAGTTCTTGCCTAAATCCAAGGCGGGCGTTTCAGCCCCTGATAAGCGGGCTAGTACACCAAGTGCACTGTTCGATGTTAAGAAATGGCACAGTTCAACGGATCAGTTCAAACAGTTATTTGGTGGTTACTCAGCTGTTTGTTACATGAAACTGGTAATCCCACTCTGGCCAAGGATGACTGCTGTCCTGTGTCAGCTGACACTCTTGTTGACCAGGTTTAGTGACAAATGCAACTGGAGAAGTATACAGGCACAAAGATGCAACATTACTGCAAAAGATTTTTCTAAGAATGAATGGCAGACTTTGTTTTCAAGTTTTGGCAACTAAAAGGCTACAATCACCTTACAAATGCATAGTATTGTGCTCCTGTAATTATTTATGACAATAATCTTGACAATGCAAATTGTGATAATGAAAAGGTATCTAAGCTTTGTGTCTTCCACTGCTATTTCTCAGATACTGTATTTTTAGACTTTAATCTCAAAATCCACAAATTACTAATACATCAATATCAATGACCAGGAAAGATCCAATACTCAAGGATGAAAGTTTTTATACATACTGCAAGAGTATCTAAATGTACTAGATATTGTACAAAATTTATAGAACAATATAATCCCTGTCCCTGAACAGTTTCAATCAAAATTACACATTGTAAGGTTCCCTTCTATATTTTAGAATTTTTCATTTACAATAGAAAATAATGTTAACAAGTGCAATTCTAATAAAGGTCTGTTTCAGGTATAAAATATTCTGACATAAAATTGTAGGTATTACATGTTTTAGAAGATATTTTACTGAAAAATATTATCTGCATAATAATTCAAAGTAAACAATCATGTCTCAAAGCAGTAATGACAATATAGTCAGTTTTGTTTATTTTTTAGTTAATTTCAAGCTGTACCCTAATGACTTGAATTTGCCCATTTCTGGGGAAGATTTATCAAGATAACTATTAAGATGAATGAACTGGAGAGGGGAAGCTGCGTGTGTAAAAAAAAAAGTCTTGATAGGTGGCTCTATGTGCTTACTCCAAGTTCTCAAACTTAATTCTTAATGGGTCATTTTTCAATGTCAAATTTCAGGTGTTACAGTAGTCTCTCCACACATCTCATTTTAATGATTGCTTTCTTCTGCCTTCTTAAAAAGCAGACACTATCTCCTCTAAACAAACAAGGGAAAAGGACAGGTAGAAAATGAAAATAATAGTACCCTGGTAATATTATTTGGTGGAGGTCTGAAAGCACGCAAACTTTTAGAAAACTAGTGCATGACTTACATTCAGCTGAAGAAAATTCTTGAGGATAGATGGCAGTTCCAGCATTCAGAATAGTCATTGTTAGTTCTCTGCCTGCTTTTGACTTCTACTTTTAGACTAGTTTTAGTTATACGATCATATACAAAATCACTATTCCTATGCTCACCATTGAACAAAAAGACTGTCTATTACTCCGAAGAGTTAAAAGTAAATCAAATATTGACAAAACCACATCACTGATACACAAATTACACACAGGTTGACACCCAGATCTACAGTTAGCACATGTACTAATGGGGGGGAAAAAAAAAGAGGAAGAAGAGTGCTTTATAGAAGACAGCACCAAAACAGGTCATTCAGTAAATAAACAAACAAACCTCTGTTCAACTGTATATCAGTTTTGTAGTGGCATTTTATTCTTTTATCCTATGTCTACATAAATTTTGTCCATTTCAAAAAACGGACAATAAAAATTGAAAACATGCTGGAGTACTACAAAATTCTAAAGTAAAATATTTGAGCCACCATACTTATTTAAAAGTATTATTTTTCTCCATTACCAGCTCAAAAGGATTTTAAGACCTTGCCCTCGCTCAAGATGGCCTTGGCTCTGGACAGAATCAATTTTGCTACAGACCTCAAGCACCAACTCAGCTAAGCTCTTCAGAAAATGGATTGCTATTTCAGGACAATTTTTTTTTTTTTTTTAAATCCACAGTAAAACTGTTCCTTTTTGGGACTTCTAGGAGCATGATAAGGATATTTTTATTTCACACTTTAAAACAAATAACAGAATAAATGATAATGTTCATCACATTTGTTAGACTCATTTTAGAATAAAAAACATTTCATAAATTGAACAAAGGAAAGCAATTTAGCCTCCCTCTAAAAAAAGCTGCTTAAACAAAATGGTTTTAGACTAAAGCTCACATTCTGGCTTCTGTTTGAAGTATCAAACCTTGCAATTCCAGAAGAGGAGTTTACTGAGACCACAGAACCAGGTTCTTCCTGATGTGGCAGGAGAAAGAGACAATAGTCATAAACTGAAATTGGGAGCTGCTGACGGTAGATAGGGACAAAAACACTGCAGGACTAATAAAGCATTGGAACAGATATCCCCATGAGTCTGTCACATCTCAAGACTCAAGCAGACAAAACCCTAAGTCATTTGGTCTGAGCTCAACCCGGAGCCCGTGTTGTGCACAAAGCTGGACTAGATGATCTCCTGAGATCACTTCCAACCTGAATGATTTCTATTACCTGGCTACCCAAATGTTAATGTTTTTTTCTCCTTGCATCCTCTGAATGAAATTAAGACAACAATAAAACACCACAGCAAAAATCTCTACTATGAAAGTGGCAGGATATGGTCTGCGCACAGGATGAAGATGCACAGCATGTTTGTTTTTATCTGTCAGGAGGTGACAAACATTCAAAGCACAATTTATAAATAATTTTCAGAAAGACAAGTCTTCTTCAGAAAACAAATATTATTTTAAAAAATAGATTTTTGCCATAAAACAAGTTATTCCTACCAATATTTCTGACAATGCCTTGCTAGGAAAGGTAACAGTGCAACACACATGAAATTTTGCTGTATGAACAAGAGATTTTGTACACCACAAGTGCCAACAAACTTCTCAGATGTACAAAATAGACTTCTGACCATTTTGGATATTTCACAAAACTTTATCAGCAATTATTAAATCAAGAGAAACCAGCAAACTACCTCTCAGAAAAGCAAACCATTTTAAATGGTGACTTTTTCTAAATAAAGATTTATAATATAGTTAAATAATTAAAGTTTAAAAATTAAAATAGTTTAAAAAGAAAACACCACCATATTTAACGTGAGTGTTAACGTATAGTTAATGTTTGTAGAGTGAAAGAAATTACATTACAGTGGATTTAATATAGTTATATTTTCCTTAAGAGGTGAGGAACAGCTGCTAACTTAAGGTCCAAAAAATTTATTTTTAACATTTGGCAAAGGTATATAGTTCTCTGTACAGAGATTTCAAAATGTATGTTGGAAAGAAATATAAAGTGTCAATATTTAGCTTTATTCCAGATCTTTAATGAAATTACTTCTGTGGAATGTTCTAAATATGTATTACAACTCCCATTTCACAGACTGGAAAATTAGAGGGGTCATTAAAAAAAAGGTTTTGTAATAAGTACAAGATAAAGCAACAAGTAGACAGGTTGTCCCACTCTCCACATTTTACCATGTTTACTTTGACTTCATTCATATAAATAAATTAAAAAAAAAAAAAAAAAGCTGAAACAAAGCTTCTTCCTCTCTGGGTTCTGCTAACAGTGACCTGAGTTAAAATTCACTGATCTGTTGTGAGTTTGTTTTACAGACAGCTGAAAGTTATTAGCCTATATATTGAAATACATGGTACATAGTCATGGAAAAGCATACTGCATGTGTAAAAATATATATGTTAAGTAATATCAATATTAGAGTCACCCGTCTTTCTCATGTCCTACAATATTTATGTAAAAATACCTCAATCCTAAAATGGTCATTAAAGCAGGTGGCATTTACCCCACAGGCCTATATGAGGATTTTATTTTTATACGTGGATTTCATATGTTCAAGGGCTTTAAGACGACAAGAAATGCCTTTTTTAAACTGGTGAGAATTATATGTCATGTTAATCTGTGAACTGCAATCACAAACCGCAGTCCTAGTAGATGTTTGGAACCAGGAGATGTGTGCCCAGAGCAGGACAGCTAACAAAGAAGTTAACAAGTTCTAGCTTTCTACCAGTGACAGGGCAAACCGCTTTTTAATGCTTTGGTTAGACGAGGTGAACCTGAGGCTCCTCACCAGAATTCATTTCAACTTCCTGACACATGAAAATAACCTGTGCCATGGTTTACTCCTCACTAGCACCACCACTACTGCTTCACTGACTACAAGCTATAGCAATTTAGCTGGGCATGGACCTGCCCTCAGGCAGGTTTAAAATTAGCTAATGTGTTATTTTGGACTTTTGTTTCTAAATACTTCTAATCTGAGTCAAAACACACCATATTAAAATCTTCTATGCCACATGTTCACTATAATTTTTGCCAGACAGTTATGCTGGTAAAAGGTATAATGAGTAATAATCTTGGACTCACACAGCTATGTACACTACAAAAGCCCACCAGTATAGTGGCTACTACAGCAACAAAATTACCTCTGCAAGCATTTCTTCTTTTGCTGGCTCTGAGAAAACGCAGGTACTTCCCTGAAATAGGCGTAGCTCAAACTGTCTAAGATACACAGAGGCACTGGACAGCAAACTACAGCAGCCACGCACTTGAAGCAGTCAAACCTGACCTAAGAAATCTCCCCAGCTCTAATATCTGTTCTTACAGTTCATCTAAAGACAAAATAGATTTCAATGCAAGTGAACTTGCCAACCAAGGACATAAAAATCATACACATTCCATATCCCCATCTCAACCCCAAAAATCAAGAAATCAATTAGAAGTAGCATTGATAATTTGGGGGATTCTTTCTATTTCTAAACTTTAGGGATGCACTTGCCAGAAACATGACAGATGTAAGCTTTTTTTTTTTTTTAAGATGTGAAACCTGAGAATGTAATTTAATCTGACTGTAGCAGCTAGACACGCATGAAAAACAAACATTACAAGACTTCCAGTGATCTCAAGTATTGGCAGGAATGCCATAAGAAAAGCTGTAATTGAGAAATGTTTAGATGGACAAAAATTCAAAATAAAAATGCCAAAGATTATTTTCATGAGGAGAACAAAGACCCTCATTTAAGATGACATCTGTGTCAAACAACAGTGGCAAAAAAAAAAAAAAAAAAAACACTTAGTGAGCAAGTGTGGAAGTGTGGTATAACAGTAGTGCGACTTACTGGGAGGCTTTTCCCCTTAATGGATTTAATAGCTAGCAAGCTCTAAATTTTTCGTATAGTCCCCCCCAACTGTATTTCAACAAAATAGAAATAATACGGTTTCAACATTTGTACCGGAGTGAGAAAAAAAGCAAGTAAAGAAGTTCCAGAAAAAAGTCAGTACTAATTAAATATTCTACTGCAATATTTTTTCCACAAGAACTACCAATATATTCTTCTACTCTTTATACAACTTAAAAGAGAGCAAAATTGAGTCAGATGTCTAATAGCTTCCAAACAACCACAAGCTATTCATTTTTCAATTGCCTGTATTTACCTAAACAAATGATACAAAGATCAGAACCTAAAAAAGAAACCACCACAACAACAAAACACACACACACACACACCCCAACAACTTCAAGTGAAACCATAGCTTCACAATATTCTATTATGAAATTAAGGGAAACCTCTGTGGAATTGTTCGGTAGCTTCAGTATGATCTGTCTCACAGGAAATATACTACAGCCTTACAGAAAATGAGCACTTACTTTTTAAATATTTATAAATTTACATTAATATAATCCATATATACCATGATGCATTTCAATAATTATTCTACAATACAATGGGAGTGCATGCTCAAACAAAACACCTCAGCAGTATTTTAAAGCAGTAAACCACCTAGCCAATTTCTGTACGTTCTGTAGTTTTTCTAATCCACTCTCCCTGTGGTTGAGCAAAATCGAATTGCCTCTCACATTTGCAGACAGCTCTGTGAAGGTGATAATAGAGCTGCTCCCTGCTGTCATGAGGCAGGAAATAGGAAAATGGCATATGGGGCTAGAAAGAAATAAAAAGAGAACTAAACAAGAACAAAAGAGATTTCAACAAAGGACAACTATAACCCAATATGCTTTGCAAGTTAATCTCTTTTCATAATCATTTAACATACTTAATCATTTATCTGCACACTTTCTGAAAATCTTGAATGCTTGATACTGAGTCTTCTGTAAAGTTTTATTGCCTAAAACATTTGGAATAGAAAGGCTATTAAGAGCCGTCATATGTAATGCCTATAAATCAATGCCTTATTAGTACCCACATTAAGGGGCTAAATCTATTCTGATCTGTTAGTAATTGATCTTAGATTTTGTGGCTAAAATGAAATCTCTGAAACAATGTATACTTGGATTATTAGTTGCAAAAATGTTGAGTCACACCTGAAAAACAAAATATGAAGTGAGGATTATGACTTTGATATTGTCAGTGCACATAACCAGAGTTCCAGCTTGTTTAAGGACTATTGATGTAAGGTGCAGAATAAATGGAAAAGGATGTTTTCATTTACAGTGAGTTTTTTATTTATTTATTTTTAAGGGAGAATGGGCCTCCAAAAATCAAGAATTTACACATATCTACAGTGCCTCCATACTAATTCTTACTGAAGTACCTTAAAAAAAAAAGCCTACTATACCTTTCCTTTTACACTTTGAATGGGATCCACCACCACAGCAACAGCTCTTTCTGATAAGGCTTCAAAGCTCTGCTGAGTATTGATATCTACACCAGACAACCAACAGCCAAAGCCAGGATGACTATGATACCAACCAACTACCATCTCAGGTCTGAAACAAAGAGGACATTGAGATTCTTAAAAAATAAAAACACGTAACACAAGAAGAAATAATAATGCATCAAGACAAATTAGGATGATTTGTGAAAAAACACCATTGGAAATATTTAAATTACTCACCATAGTATGGTGAAAACATGGACATGAATAAATGCAACAAAAGAGGGCTATCATTAAGGGATGCACATTAGCAGTAGAAGATCATGCTTTCAGTTTTTCACCGTTACCACACCTTCCCTGAACCAGTTTTTACCCTTTCAGCACTTGAGTAAATATCCACTCTTTAACTCCTTGGCGTCGAGGGTTGAATTTTCACGGCAGAAAGTCCATTTCAGACATGGACAACGGGAACCAACGGTGGGAAAGGATTAAATATCAATTAAACCAGCAGTAGAACTAGGAACTCAGTCAAAAAGCAATTTGCACTGTTCTGTTCAGCTGCTGAGCCTTTTGCTAACATTAATTTTGAAGTTTTTCCCACAGTAAAAGAATTTGAGCAAGCAGACGACAACTGTTGAGAGGTAGGAGTGAAATAAAAATTTGTTTAAATACTAGGATCTTTCAGCAAATTATTTCTCCTTTCTTTCCATTAAAATTGCTTGTAAATAAGCTAAAACTTTGTAATTTTTATTTATCTTAATTGAAAAAAAAAATCAATCTTTTACTAAATTGAGCAGCATTCTAATCTTTCTGTGCAATAATCAGAGATGTAGGTTTAACATGAGCGACAACCTCCTGACAACTGAAAGGCACGAGGTGGACTGAATTACATGCTACACTACTCACCCGTTTTCTGGGCCAATTATTTCTTTTTAAAAATTAGTAATAGCTCCTAGTTCACTAGTTTTGCAGAGAGCCAGCTGTTTCTTCTAAACAACATGCAGGGAATATTTGTTATTCTCAGCTCTCTTCAGGGTGACTTACCTTCCTGTCTGTTTCAGCATATCCAACATTTTTGCTTGAAATACAGGATCAACTGCCTCCACACTGACACCCTGAAGTAAAAAGAAACAGAAATCATGGTAATTGCACATAAAGTAATACTTTGAATCTTTTAACTTGTTATTTTTCAAAAACAACAATTTAAACACAATGTCACAAGCATCTGTTAAAACAGGAAACGTGATTATTTTAGAACACTGTTAAATGTAAAATAGAATTTTTATAAATTTATTTCAATGTAATTTTTAAAATTCAAAAAAAAGATTTTGAATTGCCATTTAAGTAATTTCTACTATGATTCATCTTTTCCACCCCTTTCTTTTTGTTCTGCAAAGTCTGGCCTGTTGTTTTTCACAAGTTCAGCTCAATAGATTTTGTTCAAGATAAGTAACAGCAGCTTTTTGCTAATTCATTGACTATGTATTAGTACACACAAAGTCAGGACAAAAGAATTCAAATACTTCATTGTTGTGCAGCTCTGAGTTACAAAGGGATCTGTGCTTCTTTTGAGAGCAATATTTTATTTGTTACATAAAAAAGCAGCATAAATTCCAATTATACCTGTTGGTTCATCAATGCTTTAAAATATTATTTCATAACATTAATATTCTTATTCAAAATTAAAATACATAATTTTTTGACGCCACAAAAAAATATCATTTAAGAGATATGCCACTATAAGATGTGTCAAAGAGAGCAAGTTTAAAGTATATCTATAGCATCATCACAATTAAGGGCATGATACACTTCTAATCAAACCTTTACATTTTTGAATCCTTCCCCAGCTCTTGGTATATGAGTTCTTAAAGTTATCAATTTATAAATCTTGTAAGTGATGTTACACCAATATATTTATACATACACAAAGACACAACAGATCTCCATTGATACACACTAGTCTTTGCTTAAGAAAAAAAGTTTTCCACTTTTTTTTTTTAATTTTACTGAAACCTTGAAACCTGTAAATCCAAACAATCAAACACTATCTAAGCATAAACTGTCTTAATGGTACCAATGTGTGAATTACACATGCTCACGTTATACCTAATAGGTATTGAAGGCTTAAATAAGATTGCATAAATTGGTATGGAAGGAAAAGCTTTTACAAATTATTTACTATATGGAGAAAAAAAAAAGTCTAGCTGCAAGAACTCACCGTTCCAGACTGTGGCATAGCAAAAACATCAATCACTCTCACAGTGTAATCATCAACAAATTCCCCAAGCATCAGACCCATAACTTCCATAGGGACACCAGCACGACCATGTTTCAACATCTGGAATTAAGACCAAATGACATTGTTTAACTATGTATGTTTAACTAACAGGAGGTTCAAGTTTGACCTGAGATACTTCTTCCAGCCTTTGCTTCTCTATTGATAATTTGCAACTGGCAGCACTCTTGGAAACTGTAAGGCACTATAAGATAGTAAAAATTAAGCCATAAAAAGAGAAACAAATTTCTTATTCTGAATGTTACACTCAGCATTAAATGTTTTGTAAAAATTAGTCTGACCAGCATCTAAGGAGCACAAGTCCGTAAAGACTGGGTAGGTGCCAGGTACCCCGTCTCAGCACCACACACAGCTGTAGCACACACGAGACACTTACTTTCAGCAGTGCAAGGGAAGAGATATAAACCTGTTCCGCTGTATCGACCGCAGGAGCATCTGTAGGTGGCCCCTATGAAAAGAATAAATAATCAAGTATTTTCTCCACAGTTGTTACGCTGCCATTTTTTAAACATTTTCTTTTGTGTTCCGCATTATGAAACTTAAAGAAAAACGAATGTAAGATTGGGAATTTGTGTGCCGGATGCAGTTCTTTACAAACAAACAAAAAGCACACCCAAGCCCCCAACGCTTCTTTACAGCGCCTTCCTACACTAACCTATTTTGTAATAAACGTCACTTAGCCACCATCCCGTCTCCCCCATCGCTAGAACAATACCAGTCTAAACAGCAATCTTATCAGAATCAGTCAGATAAAAAACTGGCAAGTATTGCACTGGGTACAAACCTGTTACAAGACATACAGGCTAACAGTCGGATTAAGTTTCCATTAGTCAGCCTTGCCGCAATGCTAACCTTCGTCAGCTGTAAAATATGGCCAGTTCTCCAATTAACTATGTGTTTCTTACAGTGGTGTGAATGTAAATGCTGCTGGGCTAGCATGATTAACTGGCACCAACACAAACAGCAATTTCCCTTTGCTTCATCAGCTTTCAGCTAAAGAGGACTTGCAGATAAAGGCTATGGGAGTACTTTGCAGATGCACTGGTACAGTGAGAGAAAAAACGGACCTCCGATCCCTAGGTGGAAAAGCTGTGAACAAAATACTTTGCTCTTTGCCTTACGAGTAGTTATTCAAAAATTAGCACAACTGTCCCAGGTGTGAATGATTGGTTGAAACAGGTTCTCTGTACTGCTGAAAATGAAAAACACAGGAGGCAGCAGTTTAACTGTCCCCTTCTTGAAGAGCAAGAGACATATTGCGCTTACATACAGAATTCTGTATCAGCTAACCTCATTACAGCCAATTAGCAGTACATTCATTACTTTGTTAACAAATTGTGTACAGCAAATTTCCACTGAAAAGACAAAAGGTTACCTCTGCACTAAGTGACGCAGAACAAACTTGTAATGGCTACAAAGCAACCATGAGTACAGGAAAGACAGACGCTCCCCATTAAATTAAAGGAGGAAAGGAAATGGTGCCTTTATGCAAACATTTTGTAGATTTAGAACTTTGATTCCACAGTTATAAGCAACATAACACTTACAGTGAAAAATTCTACAAGCAGTTCATCAGAACATTTCACAGAACCAGATGCACAGGGCACCAGAATCGCTTATTCCTAATCTACTACAACCAAAGTGCTTGGCTGATGAAGCTTCAAATGCTCAATCGTTTGCTGGTACTATGTTTTTTCTCCAAACAGACAATTCTATATTCTTAAGTGTATTTTTCCTGCTTCATTTTAAATCTATTCTAAATTTTCTTCTTTTCGCTTAATACTTCAGAAAGCAGGAAGACTTGTATTTCCACTTAATCACAGCTAAGAAAGCACAGATAAGGGTGTTTTTCATTTTTTATTTTTTAGTTAAAAATAAACATTACTTTGATAACAACTACTTTCTACATGCATAAAGCTCTTTTCCAATTTTCTACCAGTTTCAGACCAGAGAGTCTGAAGTGAGTACAAAAGTCCAAATACAGTGACCTTGGCTCTACTTTAGGAAGAACCGTAACATCCATGCTGTGATATCACCATATACATATTGTACATTTGTCCTAGATTTTCTTTAACATTTCACTGCAAGCAAGCATTCCATTTCGACATTCACTATTTTTCAACTAAAAAACTGTGATTTCTGGAAAACTAATGTTCATGCTCGACTGAGACTGGCTTCTCAAAATTCAGGAACTTGAACTGAAGTTTAGTCCACAGATTATGACATTTAAATTGCCTCTCCTGCATGTACTCTCTAATGTCTGTTAATATGGCAGATCACACTGACACCCTTCCTGCAGCTGAGGCATTAATCATGTCTCTGTCCCCTACAAAGACACCTGTGTTCACAACTTGTAAGAGTTTAATTATTCTTCATAACTTTTCCCATTTTAAAATCTATTTAAAATCAGTCAGTAGTCAACACTTACAGCAAGGAGACATAGACAAATATTATTACATTTTGTTTCTGTAACAAGGCAGCTAAAATACTGTTAGCTTAAGCAAAGATAGGAATAAAATCCGGGCATTATCCTCCTGTGCTCCTTCCTAATCTTTCCTTCTCATTATTTCTGTACTTGTTGGAGCTTTGAAATTTTTGTTTGCAGTAGTGATGATCCAGAAGGAGTATTTAATATTATACTTGCTATTGATCCTTTAGGCATCCTAGAGGGTAAGTTTTAGACACAAACTACTTTATGGTAAAGTTCTCCTGCCAGCACCCATATCCAACAATTCATTTTCAGCATAGGAAATATTGCTTATGCATAAGGAAACACTCCACTGGTGTATATCAGCTTTGCCTAGCAATTTTATTTTTAAAGCCATAGCATTCACTGTTTAACTATATATACACACAAATAGAATGACTACGCTAAGTGTTAGTAGATAGCGACTGAAAACTTCACTGTTTCACTATAAGCGCATGCCTAAGATCGTAAAAATATTAAAGATTAGCTCCAGCTCTTCTCATGCAGTTCAACTAATCTATTTGAACTCTTAAAAATTAGCTAATGGTAATATACAATGCAAATATAATGTAGACTTAATAATTACCAGTCTTCACATATATTACAGCACATATTAACTAAATATTTCCTAGGTCTTCACAAACAAGCAGCTATGACCTCATGATTTCTTTTTCAATCTACTCTGTTCTTGTTATAGATTATAATCATTAGGTAATTATAAGATAACACATTGCAGTGTATTATATGTATTAACCCTCACATTAATATTCCATTCTTTGTTGTGATTATACTCAGAGTTCTGAGCTGCTTCGGATGTACTGATTCAGGAACTTTGAGGAAGAAAGTATCTATACGTTACAACTTGTCCATAATCTACCTTCACAGATTTAATTTCCTTTTATTTTCCTACCAAAAGTAAATTGGCACACAAAATAGTATAGGCACACACTTGTCCTTCTACAGAAAATTATAAAGCCAAAGTTCATTAAAGATTCTTAACATAAAACTTTTAAAGATTTAACAGACAAAACCAACAGAATAAATCTTGGGTCTTTCAAAGAGTTTACTTGGCTTTAAATGATGCCATTTGAAAAAAATAGGCACTTGGAAACAGGAACCAGTTTACTTCCATCTCTGACTACTTCCTTTTGCACGAAGGGATGATGTTCTAAGATGGTGCTGGAGTGACAGCCATAGCTTCTGTAAGGGAGTTACTCAGCACGTGGGAGCCATATACATGTTACCTGTTTGGAGATTTCTTTAGCCTGTTTCTACTAGTCTTCCACAGACATTTATGCGTTTATTTCATGAAAGCATTCATGAAAGAAAGAGGGGGGGAAAAAAAAGACTATTAGCTAATCTCTACATGGAGGCGAAGTATTTTACACTGACCCTCCACAGCATGTGCTATTATCACTGTTCATAAACTTCACTGCCTGCCAACTTTAACAAAGGAGCACCATCCTCATGAAGCAGAGTACTAAATTAAATTAACTGGTGTCAGAAACCTAAACAAGAAAGCATTTGTATCTCTAGTGCAGAAGATCTGCTGGTATTTTTGGTTTCATTATGGTACTCAAAGGAGGTCATACAGTTCTCCCACTACACAGAGTTTTGCAAGATTGTCCATCTCACTGCAAAATAGCATACTGCCTTCTTTCTGCCTGCCCACAACTTCACTGAATAATTTCCTGGGGAACTGGAGGAATATGGGATTTAGAAACAGCAAGGAAAATATTCATTTTCCTAATCATTCCTGTATAAGCTGAATACAGTAATTATTAAAATTCAAAAACTACTCTTAAAAAAGTCTCAAAGAACAATGTTAGTGCTACTTACTGAAAAAGCATTTTTCTTCCAAATCAACTATGTCAACATGTCAGTCCAGTGAAACGGCTGCCTGAAGGCCAGTCATCTTGTAAAATCTAACCAAACTCTGGTTTTGTTTAGAATGGCAGAATCCCAGTTTCATTAACAATCGCTAGCATTAAGTTAGCACTATTATAATGCATTTTATTTTTGCTTAAAGGTGTTTCCAGTAAGACTTGTAATGGAAAAAGAATCGCATTCAGATTAGAACAGATTATGCTGAAATATTAAAATTATGCGTTATACTATTTTTGTTTCAAATAGTTAAAAAGATGATCCAATATAAAAAGCAGCCCTTTACTGGGGCAGGCCTTGTTGACGAAGTGTTAAAGGCATTCACCATTCTAACAGGATAAAAACTAACGCCTTGAAGTGTTATCTACTCAGGCCTTTTAGCAAATTTGTTAACACTTTTACGTATATTACTCCACCTTTCTCTTAGTGTGAACTGGTATCAATTATTTAGCCAATTTTATTATGTTATTAAAATACCTGCTGATTAAATGTGAACTAACGTGTCATTTTAGAGCACTGCTCTTTATTTGTACTATTTCACATTTATTCAAATAGGTACAAGAAGTGGACTCGATTAATTACACTATCAACTGAGAAATATTCCACAAATAGAGACACTTTCTATTGTCTAAATGGATCTTAACTACTGTTCTAGTGTCACGCTAATAGAACAAAAGATGATTTTGAAGCACAGCATAGCAGTTTCAACAAAGAAACTTGGTTTTACGGGAGCAGCTGTAATACAAAAAGGCAGCAAAGTAAAGGGTTGTAGAGGAAACCTTAGCTTTACTGCATCAAACAACATTGCCATGTAAAAATATAAGCCACTGCAATCATTACTTTTTTTTTTCAATTGGAACAATTTGAACATGAACATAGGACACACAAGCGAACACTGACCACTGCAGTGTTTATTTCTTTCCCAGTAAGGCAAGAAAGAACCTTTTAATAGTTTAATTCTGTGAGTATTAAACAACTAGTGTGAAAAACAAGCTGCATGTAAACTATTTCTACTGCCTCTGCTTCAATGACTAGCTGAGGCAACCTGTTATAGGAGGTGTTAATTGGCAATAGGAGTACAAGTCAGAAGCATGTTCCCCATCGTCCTAACCCAGCAAGGCTAGGTCATTAAAGTGGAAATGAATTCTTTCATGCCGACTTAACCCTTTCAGTACATATTTTCAGCTGTTATATCTGAAGACAATTGAGAAAGATTAACTAAAAAGACACAAAAACTTGCAATACTTTTGCAGTAAAAAAAAAAAAGAGTATTCGCTACCCCCTTTTCCTTTACTCCCCTTCTCTACCACCTCCAAAATAAGTGTTCCAGATAATCATCATATTTATTATGAAGTGGGGAGGAAAAGGGCATCTAGGGTATAAATGCAATAACAGTCATTGTGAAATAATAATTTAGCGAATTAAAGGACATGTGGAAAGACAAGGCATTTAAAGTGAGCTTAAAGCTACTGTTTTTATAGATGTAAATCCAGTAGTGAATAGTTTGGAAAAG
>VXAA01005609.1:37764-50933 GCA_013399115.1 Anseranas semipalmata
GGGGGGGCATTGCAGAATACTACATGCAAAAACAACACAGAAATCCAAGCAAATGAGCAGAGTAGGCAGAAGTATGAGTGATAATAAAAAGATGTCACCTAAGTACTCTTCGTTACTTACCCTTTTGTAGAGAAGTGGTATAACTTGATGTATTCAGAAAAATATAACCTTTCTTAGAAGAGCATGATACTTTTTACACATTGCTAAACCTAAAAATCTTATCTAAATTGTGATTGTGGAGAAGTTCTTCTGTACTGAGACAATACACTCGAAAATAGTAACTCACATTCAGTCAGTGGAAGTGGCAAAGGGAATAAGCCACGTTCCCATATCTCAACAGTTCCGACTGTCATGACAAACACCAGAAGTGATGCATTTCATTTCCCGCAGTACAGGAAGTTAATACGATCAGAGCAAATGATCTAATTCATAAAAAGAATGAAAAAAAATCCTAAAAAGTTCATGAAAAGGGGAAAATATATTAGTTTGCACTGTGAATCACACACTAATTAGTAGAAATTTGAAATTTTATTGCAGTTTTCCAGCTAGTACACACACAATTTTACAGTTAGTTCCACATCAACAGGATTATATTTTGAAGCAAGCATTATGTCTAAACAGTTTGTATGTTTAGGCCCATTTTTATACCAATTATAATCAAGCATACATAACAGACCACAAAATACCATAAGCCTCAACAAACAGCCTAGATTTCTGAAAGGATCACATTGTCTTGTTACACCATATGTCAGATGAAATAAAAATTACAGTAATATGTTTAGTCTCAGACAGTCTCATAGACTCCAAAATGGAGTAGGGATACTAGGGAAATATTATGGCATTGATTGCTACTTTAAATTAAAAATATCTTTGTGAAAACCTTAACAGGCTGTATTAAAGAAAAACTGCCTCAGTATGTTTTACAAAATCCTGTCTCCTAAAAAAAAGAAAAACATTTATCCAGGTTCATGTTTACAGCAGAACTCAACAACAGCAATATAAATGGACTTGAAACATACAACATTTCCTATCTCCCTCCTCTTCAAAAGCCAAAATTACAGAACACAGAACTTTGTATAGGTCTGAGCAGTTGGCTAAATGGGTTGGGATCATCAGTTTACAAACACCTCTTCAGCAGAGCCAAAACTTTACTACCTTTTTTGCTTGTTTGTTTTAAATTAAACAGAACTTCAAACAAAAATAATCTCTAGCTCATTAAGACACTCCACAGAGAACCTGGTCAGAATTTTAGTTAAAAAAAGAAAAAATACAGGAAGCATGCAATAAAATTCAGCTTACATGTCTAGCCTGTCCATTCAAAAGTTTTTAATTTGAGTAGAAAAAAATTCCTCCTCCTGTCAGTGACCTCTCTTGCATTACTAACAGCTTCATGAAAGAGGTACAATAATCCATATACATGGGCACATGCAGGATTTGCTATATACCTTTAGTATGCAACATGTTTTGCTCATCTAATTGCCTAAAATGATCAAAATTATTTTAAAATGTCTTCTACCAGAAACAGCATTCCTGTTTTCTAATGCTGACAAAGAAAACATCATTTAAGACTAAGACATACAGCTTACTAAGAGAAAACATATATTTAACAGGATTTGGCAATAATTTGATGCTAGTAGAGTTTATTTTGATATCAGATAAGCTTAATTTTGCTACATGGTACTTGAGAGGCTCATTCTAGTTAGTCTAATGTTTTATTAGAAATAAATATTTATTATCCAATATTAAAATGTATTCACAATATAAAGTGATTTACAGACATCACTGTGCAATTTGCAATACTCAGATTTTTCTGCTATGTTTCCAACACAACTGTTGCATGAAGTGGCCACCTAAGCGTAACAATCAAAATTTATTGAGATACGCAAAAAAACAAGGGAAGGCATGCAGCATCACTGCAGTTAACACCCCTTATTATCAAACATGGGAATGGTTAGCAAAAAAACATAAGAACAGGGACACAAAACAAATAGCATTGTTTTGAAAAGAACTACCACAGCCTCAAACTACTGGGGAACAAAAAAACAACAGAAAATACTAAAGGTTAGTTTCACTCCAGAAGAGAACCAAGATTAACCTCTTATCTAGTCCTATCATTACAGAAGGTACTGAGGTTTAGAAATGAGAGCCTCAAGGCAGGTAACAAATCAGGATTTGTAAATTTTGTCTGCCTTCAGAAAGTTGTGCTCAAGCCAGATTTTTCATTATCTTATTCTAGACAATTCCACCAAGCAAGCCCTCAGTGTGTGCTGTCTGAGGTCACCCTAAAGCACACTTTATGCAGCAAAACGGTCAAAAATGGTTTACTTGACATGTAAAAGAAAGCACTTCGTTCTACATATTTGGGCTTGCTGTTGTTAAGAGCTGCTACTCTGGACACAAGCACCGTTAACTGAGAGACTCAGCAGGAAGGTTAGTTACCTGTAATACTGTCCAAAAAAAAAAAAAAAGGCAAAAACCCACTGACATTAATACAAGAACACTTCTAACATACGGTTCCAGGAAAATCTGAAGAGAAGTCTTCTACAATGCAGAAAGAAAACAAGCCCGTGTTCAAAGGTGCTGCACAGTAGCACTGCAACATTCAATAGCACGGGATTTCAGAAAGAAGAAACAATCTTGATCACTATACAGGAGCAGTTTTCTGCTTACAGAATGGAATGTTACAAGTGAACAGGTACAATGCAAGAGGCACAAAGATGACTGCTCCTGTTTAGTCTTTTTTCCTATTTTCTCATTATGACTACACTCATTTCCTTGTCCAAGTTCCTTTGTCTCTTCTGGGGAAAGTCAGCTGGACTACACTGGCAATTAAGTTGAGGAGAGAGAAGCTAATTGCCTAATTATTAGAAATAAAGAAGTTTAAAATCTGAGGCCAAGAGTAGACAGCTAAAAATGGTCTCCAGAGTTTACAGGAAAACAGTAGATCACAGGAAGCTGATAATGCTCAGGCACAACACACTAGCTTTGTTATTTTTAGTAAGGCATGACTATAGCATGGCCCATCACACTTTAAGGCGTCTTTTACACCATGAAAAAAAGTACACGCTGTATGTAAGTACCCATCAGCTCAGACAATCGTATGACAGTTCCTAAAGTGATTCTAGCATGTCCCTGCACCCCTGCCCCCATTAGCACTGCTGGATATAAATAACGTTACGACTACTGAATTGTATTTGAAACGTAGGAAAACTACATGCAGCCTTTAGCAATCCCCAACAACTTTCAAATAAGCCTACACTGTCCATGGAGCTGTCACCTTCTCCAGTATAATCAGACCTGGGCCACACTGGTACTCTAAATTTGATATGCAAATGTTAGTGTTCTAAAACAAGACTGTTCAACCAACCAATGCAATAAAATAGTCTTCTCAAAGTAAAATAACACAGTTCATTGTATCTTAGGTGCTTCTTCCCTGCCCTGACAACATAATCATATATAAAAAACATATATATCAACCAGGGATACCTGCTTGAGCTGGTGGGTGGACCAGATGGCCTCCATAGATCTCTTCTAACCTTAACCCTTCTGTGATTTTTAGATATGTAAGCTTTCTATAGGAGATAATATAGGCGATTAATTTTTTGAACTTTTCATGGGAGTTGATGTTGGATGCTTTCAATGGGTGACTAATGTTTGTCACTGAGAACATTTTAAAGCTTGCTACTCTTTAAATGGGTTGATAGCTTCTGGGGAAAAAGGCAGAACTGAAGTAAGTCACCCAAGTTGTATAGCTAGCTTTTTAATCAACTAGAATGTATACGGGATATTTTAGCAATACCAGCATTCTGAGCAGTTGGAAACCTTGGTGGAAAATGTCACAAAAGCAATGGCACAGTCGTGATGCAGAATTTCAAGACCTACAATTCAGACTTATTCCTCTTGCAAAGTATTCTCAAAAGGAATATCTGAAGCTGGAAATGTGTGGGAAGCAGAGAATTGTGTATCATCACAATTCAGGCCACATAAAGTATATACACCCAGGAGACACAGGAATCAAAGTCATGCAGGTGCAACAGATATCAAAATTACAAGAAACACTCCACATCTTTCCAAAGGAAAAAACAATTCCCGATGTTAAAGACACCAGTATTCAATAAACACATTTGCACCCTCCAAACTAAGAGCAAGGTGTTTCAAGAAGCAATTAACCAAAACGATTTTTAATAAGGTGCTTTATTACTCAAGGGAATTTTAGCAAGCAGATTAGCCAACTAGAACATGCCATTTACTTCAATATACATCAGTTTACTCCAGTGACGTAACTCAAGGAAACTTGCATTTAATTGATAATTGGGAAAGAGCTACAGTGAGCCTGACCCTCCTTTGCCTGCCAGATCACCAACTCTTATTCTGAAGCCCCGCAGAAAACCAGACCAGTAGTGCTCTTTTCTAATAACCATCCTGGCTAGATTAGCAGATGAAACAGAACTTTAAATCAGTGGCAGGTCTCCCAAGTTCCCACGGTGCCATAGATTTACTAAATGGGATCAGTATGTTCTAAAAAACCATGATAATATGAGGGAAAAGGTTCCACAGCATCAAGCAGTGCAATGCTTGAAACCTCATAATCAAAGTGACAGTTTTCAAGTGCCATTTACAATGCCCTAATCTGGAAACATCCCAGCTAACCCATCTGATCAACTATTTCACAGATGGAAGCACTTGATGGCTAATTGGCAAGTCCATTATTCAAATAAAATAGCTATCTGCACTTCTATTTTCTATATTCCAAGTCAAGGTGTAAATACTCCTTGTAAGACACAGGTCACTTCTCTCTCCCTTCCTTCTCATTTGGAATATTTTCACTTTCCCCCCTGCCGTCAAATATGTTGATTCTGAAGAAAAGAAACAATTTTATTTTCCATTTACTGAACTAGAACATTTGTCTGCACTGCAATGTAAACTATTATTTTCAAAAAATCCTTTGAGAAATGAAAAATAATTAAAAAAAATATCATTATTTCACTGCTTCCTACCACACCTGGATTGAGAAAGTCAGACAGGATGTGTTTGCATGGACAAGAACTTGTATAGCTCGGGTGGTTGTTCTGAAAGTGTTGGGAAAGAGTTCTGCTCTCTTCATTTACTCACACTGAAACAGTATCCAGTAGGATTGCCTAACAGAGGCATATGTGGAACTGATTTCACTAGCAAACAATAGTTCAGCGTACAAAATGAAGAGGAGTGTTGCTCCAAATTCCTGCCTGCTGCATAAGAAGAATGCTTTTACGTTCCCCACAAAGCCTGTTAATTTGTCTGCAGCAAATGTACAATGCAAAACCAGATACTAAATCACCAGTGAAATTCTGTGGTAAGCAGTATTTCAGGGGGATGAACAGGGAGAGATGAAAGAATGAACCAGGAAAGGGGAGATAATAACTTAAAAAAAACAAAAACATGACAAGGAGCAGAGGCAGGAAGGCTAGAGACAATACAAGAGAAGGAAAGTAAGGGTATTTCCAAAATCTGAACTCCCATAAACAACAGAAGGGAAATGAAAGTGAACAATAAGCGTTTTGTTTAGGACATTACATCACTTTCTGTGTGTTCCCTTAACATTTTTTTTTTTAATAAAATCCCTCAATCGCTAACTCTTCATACGCATATATCATGCGAGCAGAAATTCAGATGCCTACAATATCAAGCATCTAAGACAATCAATTTATGCATGAAGAACTTGCAAAGAAGGTCTTTTTATGATGCCATGTTCAAAACTAACATGTGTCTTCTTCAAGGAACATGAGGTTAATGACCAAGTTGACTGCTAGAAAACACTGAATTTCTTATGTGATGCCAAAAGCTATCAGGCTATCTTCCTTCCTTTTCCCCACTCCAAGAAGGCAGTCCTTTGTCCATCTAAGACTAATAAATAGAGGAAATGGTTGATAAAATTTCTACGCCACAAGTCACTGGAGGGAAAACTACTTGATGAAATATCACTTTAAGAATGATAGTATGCATATTGTCTTCCTCAGCCATGTATTAGCCATATATGTAGATAGGCTTAAGGTCAATGGAATTTAGCACTGACCACCTCTGGACAATTCCCAATAATAAAAAACACCGTAACATGTTGATGGATCAAGCAGTAAAAAGAGAAGAAAAATGGATTTACTGAAAGCAGTTCCCAAGTAGAATACAAAACACCAAAAGACTTTTGAAAAGAAAGTTGTAAAAACCATAGACCCAACTAGCTGCAGGAACAGCATATTGGAGTTTGGAAATAACGGGGGAAAAAAAACAGAATAATAAACAGAAATAAACAGAACAGGTGGTATTAGCAAGGGAAAAGAGGCAAGCACAATTGAAAAAAACTAAGGCAAGTCAACGAGAAAGAATTCCATAGTAGAGATCAAACTGTGCTTACCAAGCATTTGCTTTTACTCAAATATTAGTTACAAAGCAATTCAAACGGACTACTATCCGATCTTATGTGATGCAGTCCTCTTGCTAAGCAATCACACCCCTAGCTACAAAAAAAAAATAAAAAAAAATCCCTGAACTGTGTTACGTAGTATTTCTTTGAAAGTGTTTCTTTCTCTGCAAGTCTCTACACACAGATGATTGGTAAGTCACTCCAACAGGTGTTTCTACAATGTTCAACCTTAAAAGCAAAACCTTCAAAGACAGAGCAACCGTGACCCAGCGATAAGAAACGCAAAGAGTTTTGTACAACTGTTTAGAACACTCTAGGGCAACCAAGAAATGCCTGATTTTTCTCTTTCACCTCAGTGTCATCTGATTCACTCTGAATTATCTCTCAGTCAATCAATATTCAAAACAGAAGTGATCTTTGAAGGTCCACTGAAACACCATATTTTAAGGACACAAGATTATTCTTTTTGAATAGCCTTCCCGCTGATTCAGTAAACCAAAAGACTACAAAAGTAGCCGAGTTATTCAGTGCAAGCAGCAACTTGCATAAAGAGCAATTCATTTTTCCACTTTTTTTTTTTTTTTTTTAAATCAAACCCATACTCATCAATTCATTTAAGAGACAATTCCATATTTAAACAAACAGAGCATCTTTGCAGGCCAAAGCTGCCTAAGGAGTTCATCAAGCTTTTTTGAATGTTATATTCTATTGTCTGCCACAATTTTCTATCAAGCCTTAAGTTAAAGCTGAGAAATTCAGAAAGCAGCTGAGAGAGTTAACTGTAAATTTGAAAAACAGCTTTGATATGCGTCAAGTTCAGAGAGGACCAAGAAGTGAAAGCTTGAGTGATTAGACTGCGCAGATGTTAAAAAAAATGAAGAGTCATGAAGCAGGCTGGCAGCTCAGAGGAACAAGAGAAATAAATGTTTAAGAAAGTGAAACTAAAAATAACTGAGGGCTGCTTGAAGATTCACTAAGAGCGTGAATAGAATTTTAGCTATAAAAAGGAAAAAAAATTATGCACAAAAAGTTACAGCTTATTTGGCAAAACACCTAGGGGCTGTAAATCAGTTTAGAATATACCACCAAATGCTTCAGTATTAAACCACTCATTTCCTAGTTATACTGGACACAAACACAACACACAACCAGAAGAAGCTGTGGGTTTCGCAATTTCCATCACTCCAGAAACAAACTAACACACACATCATGAAGCCTAACAAAGCAGAACCCATTCCTCCAGAAGAGTAACAGCCTGGATTCCAGACTTGGAACAGAGTTCCAGAGGCAGATAAGGAGAGATGAAAAAGGCCAGCTACTGTGTCCAGCTGAGACCGATGGGAATAACAAAGGAAATTCCACTGGAGTCCTGTCCTTTCTTTAAGGAAATAATTCTTCCTAGAAGCCTCAGACAAAGAAGTTCCTTCCCCCTCCCGTATCCAGAGTAGCCAGGAATAAATCGGGCAGCACAGTGTAATAAGATCAGCTTGGTTTTATTTTTGAAGACTTCTGGCCACACCAATTGGCCAAGAACAAAAAAGTAACAGGGACTTGGGCTAGTGGTAGGAGAGGAGGCCATCCGATGCGTGTGGGACAGGACAGCTGCCAGAGGGGCCTTTTTGCTGTGAGTGGAGTTACAGAAGCAAGGATAATAGCAAACAACATAAAACAGAGTAAAACACATGCAGGTGCAAGTGATGAAATCACCCTGAAATTTGTATATACCTCAGTATCTTATAATGCCCATCACAATATCATTTAAAAACTGAAATCATCTTTTATGAAATAGCAAATGGGTATGCTCAGCCACTTAGAGCAACACTAATGTTCTGAAAATCCCCATTACTGGAAATTGATTTTTGAATGTTATTCTTTATTCCCACTGCTTTCAAATCCAAACTTAAACCATTCAGACACCAAATTAAAGGTTTATAAACATTCTGTAAAATCACAGTGCCAACACAAGTGTTCATACTGACAAGAAAAACAGTCAGGCTGTAACAACGATTTGCATACACTTATATAGCATCTCTAGAGACAGAGATTATTACTATGAATTCTGTTTTTTCTTTTGAGGGGTGCTGTTTTTAAGAATAATTAAAGGCATATTCCAGTAATTGATTAATATTAGAAAGAGAAGATATTGACAAGCTATGTACTAACCTGTCCCAGCCCGGGCATACCTCCTCCAAGTCGTAGAAGTCTATCCATATTTCTAAAAAACAGAAACAAAAGAAAAAAATGTCCCCAGGCTCTGAAGTGTTTACTAAATTGCTATCTATATAATTCACCTTCAGTCACTCAGTATGTCAAAAATATTGGTGGTAATTACAACACAACATCAGACTTCCTGTTAATTAACACCACATATTAATTCAAGAAGCTGTCTTCCATACTAATTAACAGACCTTGTTTTATTGCTTTGGTTTGGGTTATCCCCATTTCTGAAGATGAGTACTCTTGTCAAACTTTTCAAAACTTTTCTATCATTCAATTAATTGGGGGAGTTTTGTTGCTTGAGAACAGCACCTACATCCAGGAAGTGCCTAAAACTTATTAGATATACAGTCAAGTTTACTCCAATTTGTTTAAAAAGCATCAATAAAAATGTGAAAGTACGGATTTTAGCATCCTCATTAGTAAGTTCTGCGCTAATTAACTTACAGCTTGTCAGTTATCATCAAAACTGCATGTGAAAGACACTGAGCAGATTATGGATCTCTGAATTAACATCAAAAGCTTTTTTTTTTTAATGAACTCATTATACTAAAAGAAATACTGTAAAGTAAACATTTAATGTGTATATAGTTAGAACACTAGTGACAGTGCAGTCATTTAATACGTTTCCAGTGTTGCATGTGGGATTGCTTTAGTGTAAGATTATTCCAATCAATGCGACTAACTTGTTACCTTCTTGGAGAGAAAAAGAGGTTTTCTATCTTGTACTTTTTAAAAGGACTGATCTCCAGGAATAAGAAATGTTAAGGTGCCCCACTAAAGAATTAAACAAATGTTAATTTCTCTGCAGTTTATTCACTTTATATTGTTGAAAAGGAAATCTAATATTAAATTCTAGCTAAGTAAGGGTTTTGTCCCAGGTGTAAGAGTACTTTAACTTGCTTACTCGAGTTTTTCAGTTTCTTAACTTTACACAACAAAATCCAGTAATAAAAATAAACAAAAGCTACTGAATATATTATTTTAAACAGCTGCTTTCAGCAAATCAAGCTTTTATATTTCCAAGACTTACAGAAATTAGTAAATTTTATTGGCTTATTTTAATTGTGAAATAGAAGGTATGTAGTGAAGTACCAGAAACTATGATCTTAACTCTACGAGTTTTAATATAATACAACAAAGCCTGTTCAGGTGATATAAGAGTAATAGAGAACAGCAAGTAACAGTATTTCCAAAATACATTCATCCTCAAAACAGATGTTACATTACACATAACAGAATTATACATCATCTCAGACTGCAGTAACGATACAAGTTCAAGAAATTTAACTATGCAAAAAATAAACTTATCTTAAAAAAATAAATTGGCTTTGTATATGAAAAATAACGAAGTCTTTATGTTGAAGGAACGATGATATTCATCTTGTGAAGTTTGTTAGTATTTTTACTGACTAAATACTAGTAGGCTTTATAGTTTAAAGGTTTAATAGTAGGTTTAAGTTTAAAACAAGTATTTTAAGCTTCTTGGTAACACACAAAAAGGCACCATTAGAATCTACAAGACATGATTATTTACTGCCTACTTTAATGATATATGAATTTCATCTATTTCAAGCAACAATATCTAAGACACGTGGATCAATAACACACGCTATTTGGTAATTTCACTCCAATTTAATGCACTACCACGCTATTACCTTCATTTGATTCACTTCCTTTATTTTGTAGAACAAGTTTCTAATACGTGCAAACCTTACAACTGCAGCCTCAGCTACCAATAAGTACTCTGCTATCAGTAAGTAATAAACTCCAAATCAAGTTGTAGAATTTTCACGGAACGACAAAGTTCCTTTTGAAAGCTATTGTATTAAGCACATGGTAAATCGCCTCAGGGAAACAGCCCTGAATACAAATTAAAGCCAACTACACCTCATCTTCTAGGGTAGGCACCCCTCCATCGAAACCCAAGATGATGATTCATCTTTCATGACACTAGCAAGGGCTGAAGAGTAGCTCAGAAGTAGACTTAAGCTACAAAACCTACGATTTTTATCAATCATGACTGTATGTTTATTTTGAGAAATTCTTAGTCTTAGTAACCATAAAACACACTGGTAGTTTTTCCCACTCTTACAGCAACTTTCGTAAGCTGATGAGGTGTTTTACCTACCTGCACTTAAGAAATAATATTGAATAACAAATTTTATACCTTTACACATTTCATTTTAGCAAGTGATAAGCAATAGTTATTACTAGCTCATTAATATTTTATTTACATCATTTATTCTAGTTTCTAACCCAATAAAGATTTTAAATGTTTAAGTAGAAATTATGCAAGTACATCATTTATATAAGCACACTTTGTTGTATTAAAATTGGATAAGACTAACTAGTTAGACAAACATTAACTGTCAGCACATTTTCCCAGGTTTTGGAAGAATAAAAATCGCATTTTCTTACAGAACTGGAGGGACATAACATTTCCAATGTTGCTATCACAGACTAGCTACTGAACTGAAGATGTTCAAATTTTCAAGACAGCACCATGAAGAGAAAAACTCCATAAACCAACTCTAGATGCAATGCAAATTATTTTACTAGCTTCACAGCTTGACTCTGGTAAGAGTTTTGGCAACTAATATTTTACTTTCTCATTTGTAACTGAAGTTGTATTAGTAGGTTAGAGTATATTTAGACTTTCGTACATGTATTTAAACATATTTGTTTACTCTGTGTAAACATCTGAAGATTTTAGGTTAGCCATCCAAATTAAAAACAATTTTATTTTTTGTCAACCCACTGTGCCCAAATATTATTTCAGCAATAGCTTCAGTTTAAGAAATGATGCTTTTGAAAACCTTAAAATAACTTAAACAAAATTTCAGACCAAAACTAAGATTACTTTAGCATTTACAACCAAAGCAACTCTGCATTTCTAACCTGGTGCTCAGCAAGAGGTGATCACAGAACAAACTCAGCAGCAACTCCCACTGTGAAGATGAAGTCAGTAAGTCTCTTTCCTATAGAGGGAGGAATGAAGGAGGGGAAGGGGAGAAAAACAATAAAATTTAGAAACAGTTGCATGTACAATAAGAAATGTTACATTGATGACCTCTGAAAGAATAAAGCACCACTGAAGAATATCCCAAAGAACTTTTTTTTTCCCTAAAACCCCTGGAAGCTGTACATGCCATGTATAACCCAAGGATCTGTAACATGGGAAGAATTTTAAGTTTCTCAAAATTAAATGAAAGGGTAAGGCATTTTAATAGCCCCTTTTTTAAACACAGTAGCTTAGTCTTAGATCTAGTCCCATTATACTGCTAGACATTCCTCATAAAGGAAGAAGAATTTCTGCTCTTTCATTGAAGTCAGCTAGGACTTTCTCCCAGGCCTTAGCACCTAGGGGTTACATACAGATTAAGGCAGGACCAAACTTCCTTATGATTTAAATTTTCTTTGAGTATCACAACATCATTCAGGGTCTACCTGAAATGTACTTCTAGCAATTAAGGCATCTTCTAGATAGAAATGGCCTTTTGCAGATAAAGATAGAACAGAAGATCTAGTAGTCACGCTTTCTGCAGCTCACTGCAGTTACACCAATCCAGACTGTGCATTACAAGAAAAACATGAGCACATTTTAATGAACATTTAAATACACAAAAATTTTAAGTAATCTTGGTATTAAAAGAATTTTTATTTTTACTATGAAAGCAGATAAAAAAACTACAGGCTAAGAGGACATATGCATAACATCAGTAACTTCCCAAAAGAGAAGCCACTCTCTGCACTTTAGCAGAGTAAAAAAAAAACTGATTTACAATTTCATTTTTATACAACCTTTATGGCATCACAAATCCTACCAAGTCTGTTTCAGCAACGTAAAGCTAATCAATAATTCCTAGTGCCATTAGACTGAAGCTATGTTTCCTTTGCCACTGTTTTAGAAGAATTTTGCCATAGCAAAGATGAGCTAAGCACAAAGGTAAACAGCAGCCTGTAGGTACAGGGAGGGGTTTTTGGTTTTGTTTCTGACAGAGCAGTTGGTGTGACTAGAAGAGTCACTGAGGCCTCCAAGTTTGCCTGAATTCAAGTTGAGAAAGGCTGCTTTCTATTCAGTTTAGGAGTTAAAAGTTGTGTTATCTTTCCCACAGAGAACGCTGCCCACTAATTGCATCCACTCAATCACTTACAGTGCAGTGTTTTAAAACAGATCTGTGAAATGATCTGTGGCCATGATTTGATAGACATTTTTTTCAATGTCACTGTTAACATAAGGAGCAGTGGGGAAGCTGCTGCTGCTGCTTACCAACTTGATGCTGCTTTCTCAGTACTGCCAGGACAGCCATTTGTGCAGCCTTGCAGTAAACTGATAGGCTAACGAAAATGTTGTTTTTAACCCTGTTCATTTCTCTGATAGGATTCACACTACATCCCAGAAACAGTTGTCTTGGCATAACAGAAAAAGAGGTCTTGGAAGAGCTGACTGCTCTAAAGCTAATCCAGACTCCAGAAGAAATTTATGTCAAACCATTCTTGAAGCTAAAGCTGCCCAAAGAATGTCTTTGGCTGTCTTTTTTTTAAAAAAAAA
>VXAA01005609.1:55404-72970 GCA_013399115.1 Anseranas semipalmata
GCCTCTCCCGGGCGGCACCGGGGCGCGTAGGCCGCGGCTGGCCGCGGGGATGGCCGGCAGGCCCGCCCCTGGGATGGCGAGACGTGAGGGAGAGCTGTGGGCCCGAGGCCGCTGAGAGCCTGGCGGCGGCACTGAGGGGGGTCTAAGGGGCCCCTCAGGCAGCGGGGTGCCTCAGTCGCACCCGCGTTGCCCGTTCTGCTTGTGCACCTCCAAACCCACGGCTGTCACAAAGTTACCTGGAGCTCGCGGGAGCAGAGACCTTCAGAAGGACGCGATCTTTGAGTGACACTGACTGGAAAGCAGCGCGTGCTGAACTGAAGCACTTAAACTGCCCTGTTGTACAGTACTGTACGCTAAGTTTGTCCGTAGCTCAGAATCAAGTTGTGGCCGAGTGGCACCCGTGCTCAGATAACTAGACAATAGGGTGGCTGAAGAACCAAAGGGTCTGTCATCAAATCAATAAAAGAATGACTAATAGGAACAATACCACATGTAATCATCTCAGTAACGGTGTTACAGGAATTAAGAGGATTTAGAGAAGAGTAATAAGGTGGTCATATGTATGAAAAATCACATGAGCAGAAATGTGAAAAGAGTGGTAATTTTTACCACACGAAGAAGACAAATTGGAGATAAGATAAAAGCATGCATTCTGGTGAATGATGCAGAGAAAGCAAACTGGATTTTTCTATTATCCTTATGGTGCACAGGAGCAAAAACAAAACAACAACAACAACAAACATTTTGTAAATTAAAAGAGGAAAATACAAAGCTGAGGAAGTAATTTTTCAGACATTTTGTGACTGTTCTGGAACTAAGTACCTCAGGAACTCATTATGGCTAAAACAATACAAGTGCATATATATCTAGTTACCAAAATATTACAAATATTTTAGAAGGTATTGAACAGCTTAAGCACCTACAAAGCATTATCTTAGCTTTCCACAATGAATAACCAAGAACAGCATTATGGTTTGTTTTTGAAAGCTCCTTCAAGGACTGAGGATGTGAAATTAGAAGATGGTCAGCACTTTATGCTCACAGACAACAACATGGAAATGAGTAAAAAGGTATTGTCTTATAAATTACACTGAAATAACCTCAGCCAGATACAGTCACCCCTTCCATGACACTTTGGCAGCCTTGGAAGTCTTAGGTTTTTATACTGTGATATGTAAAATGAATCAAGAGAGATAGAATCACTAGAGTTAAAATTCCCAAAAGATTCTTAAAAAGCTAAAGGATTGAAATGTAGTTTATATGATGAGTCTGTCATTTCTATTTCATGTTATTAAGGCAAAACCTGTTAGTGCATTTTATCACTGCAACCACAGCCAAATTATTCAGAAAAAAAAATAATAAGGGTGTGTGAGTGTGTGTATCTGTGTATGCTTGTCTCATACAAAAGAAAATCTGAACTCTGCTTCAAAGAGGCAGTTCAATTCTTTCTTGCTTAACCTGGCAAAACTTGAGCTGCTACAGTCTTGTCATTAATATTTTGAGACTTCTGAGTATTCTAATGTTCTTTAAAAAAAGAAATACATTAATAAGGTAAAGTATGAATTCATTGAACTGAAATACATTATAAATTTTCCTAATTTGTAGTGTGTTTTTGAAAGCAATCCTTTTATTCCTCCCTGTTCACTGTAATTCTGACACCTTAGTAAGAAATAGTCATTACATTTCAATTTTTACTCTGCAATCATGTGTCTTTCTGGAACTCTGCAGTTCTGAAAAAAAAATATACAAAAATCTTTATGAAAATGGAGCGTTTTCCTGAGTTAATGTGTGTAACAAGATAAAACAACATAGTTAGATGTTTGTAATTTACCTGTATCCATTGACTTTAACGAGCTATGTCATTTCAAACCATCCGAAGCTTTGGGCCTTCTTTTAAATACAAAGTGAAACAGACTTTCATTGTTATTCCTAATTACATTTCAAGTCATACTATTGACTTTCTTAATATATACATTTATTGAAATTTTATAAATAATATAGTTACAGAAGAAGAAAAAAGGAGAAAATAGGAGAAATATTTACATTAGAAAGTATAGTGAATTAATTGGATATATAGAGCCAGTATCATAGTTGGTACTTACGACAGATGGTATTTTATATTTTGATATAAAAAAGATATATTCTTAATCGTATATGTCAAAGAAAAGAGACCATATGTTGTTAAACACTTCCAAATTGTTGCTTAATCTGAAGGGCACTCTCTTGCATGCTGCTGAGTCCCTCATTGTTTTGGTCTAACCATCACTAATCCATAAAAGATTTTTATTTATTCCTTTGCTGTAATGAAGTGCTGAATTAAAATATTCAAGGTTTGTTCTTTTTTTATTACTTGGATGGCTGTCGAAAATGATAAGAACTTATTTTGATTGAACCCTTACATTCTTCCAGTTTTCCTCATACTGAATTATCCTTGCTTGTGTGATCAACAGGGATCAGACTTGCTAAGAGAGCAAGCCATTTTTTCATAACTTCCTGTTTATCTGGAATGTGATTTTCCCCAAAGTCTGTTTGTGATTTAGATAAAGCAGCAATATTCCTACAGCTCTGTAATTAATGAGTTTAATTTTACAGATCTGAGTGATGAAGTTGAAGAGTTGTCTACAGAACATGAGGAATACACTGAGAGATTGGCCACATTTTTCTATTAAATGATGTACAAACAGAATGCTGTTTGTGCTAGGACAGGAGGAAGTCTCCAGGACTTTGTAATAATAATATATATTAAAAAAAAAAAAAAAGAAAAAAGAAAAATTTCAAAAGTCTGGGATTAGAATACAATGTGTACTATAGGATCGGATGGTGCGTTAGAGTTGTGGACAACTACATCTATGTTTAAGCATATAAAACAGAGCACAGGGAGTGCATATACACTGGGGAGTGCAAGAGCTGACTTCATCCTTGTGAGGGAAAAACAGAGTCAGAAGCAGCGTGCTTGTTTGGTTGGTTTGTTTGTTTGTTTGTTTTAGCTTTGAACTGTGTTTGGTAGTCAAACACTGAAAAATAATAAAGGAATAGTAGTTTTTTAAACAGCAGCCTTTTACCCTGGGCTGGAGCTCTGTACATAAGGACTTGGCAGACCTGTTTACGGGGAAATGGTTTCTTCTGTCATACTTGGCGAGTGCTCAAAATGGTTAGAAGTGCTTACGATGACCTCTGTGACATCCACAACAGCTTGTGAAATGCCTGAACAACTCTTCGCTGCATACAGACTAATAAGAGGTCTCGTCACAATGAATAAAATTTTACAAGAATATGGGTTAAAGACAGTAAATAAGAGTGAGATTACTTTTTTCAGTCTTCTCAACATTCCACAATCAGCTGCAGAAGGCTGTTAGAGGTTTGAAAGAGGCTTCATTAATGATGAAGCATATGATTAATGAAAACCTGCAAACAAAACTATTTTCATCTTTTCCAGAACATAGACCTGCCCATTAAATTATGACAAGTATAAACCCAGCATAATTTTGGGTGAGAAGAATGGTAGCAATGTATTTGGATATAATCCATCCCAGTTTAGAAGGTAAAGAATATTAAGAAAACAAACATTTCCTACTGTGTGACATAGTAACTCCCCCCAAAAATTGGAGCCAAAAGATATTGTCTATATTGAAAGTTTCAGTATTCACCAGTCAATACAAATTTCATATACAGTCCTACAGGAAACTGGACTTTTGTCTTTTTATGTCTATTTAAAGTGATGGCTGAGTTGTGAGAACTATCTACAAACCATCTGGAGAAGATAAGGCCAAGAAAAAATCAGTCTTGCTGGAAATGCTTGTGTTGGGGGTGTCTATGGAAAATTTTTATGAGGCAACAGAGAAGTGGGTTTGTGTCCCTGGCAATTGCAAAGGTGCTACTCTGTGAGAGACAGATTATTTAAATAACTGTGTAGAAGACTGTGAATTGAAGACTGAAAATTAAGAGAAAGGTGGTATGTAAAGTGGACATACTGTGTTTTTTTCTGGATTACTGTGGGATGGAACAATGTTCAACCCATTTCTTATTTTTTTCTTTATTCAGTGGGAGTTTTTCCCCTTGTTTGTGACACAATAAAAATACATTTTACATTTCCTTTAGTACTAAGATGATCTTGAACTGAAACATTCCTTTACAAAATGCTATGTAACTGGTACAGTGCTTTTTGCCAGTGTCAAGTAGCAGGAGCTAAGAAATCGGCTATTTCAGTCACTTCAGTGGCTATGTGTGTGTTAGGAAGTAGTACAGACTAGTAGGAACAAATTGGTAGGCCTAAACAGGCAACGCAATATTTTGTCAGCATTTTTTTTTCCTTTGGATAGCTCTGGTTTAGACTCATGGATTGAATGAGCATTTGCAACTGAAGTGTATTAGGCATGATCCTGGTCTGCAGTTTTTTATATGAAAGAATTCAGTTCCAGTGCTCTAAAAGCACGGTGCAAACCAAAGCCCCCAAGTGGGTACAATAGAAAGTCCTTCTTTAAAGGCTTGCTCCTGAACTTAAACATGCATCGTGTAGATGCATGGTATATGCCATCGTTTTTTTCTTTCTTTCTTTCTTTTGGCAAAAATTAACCCACAGTATGAAAAGAAAACCTGTCAGAAAGCCGGAGAAGGGTGAAATGAGACTGAAGAAGGTGAGGTCCTCCACATTACTACTCATGGCATGCCCAAAGCACTGCGTATATACAATATGTTCTATGGAGAGCCTGAGGGACCTGTAAACTGCTAGATAAAACCCATTCAGTGAATATTTTGATCCTCACAAGAATGTCACTTGGGAAAGGCACATTTTTTACAAGGAACCAGCTGCCAGATGAGACCATTGACCATTGTTAAGATCTTTAAAATAAAGCCAAGTAATGTGAATTGGAGCAGTTAACAGATGGATGAATTACTTGTGATATAAGTGATAACCAAGTCAAAGCAAGGTGAGAAAAGGACTTGACATTGCAAAGAACAGCGGATATTTGCAGGGCTAGTAAAGACTGCTTCCCAAATAAAAGTGTTAGCTAGTGGTGAAGGAACTGGAGTGTATCTAATTAAAAATGCATACCAAAGCATAAAGAGAAAATACAAGGGTAAACAAATGGCAGAGACCAGACTTGTTTTCAATAAATGTAAAATCAATCACAACATGGTGAAAAGGTCCCGCACAAGAGGTTCAGTGTCCTGTATACAATGAAAGCAGCCATTTTGCAGAAAATAGATTGCTCTCAACTCAACTTGTGAAGATACGCTAAAGAAAAGCTGTCCAAGATTGTACTGCTGGAAAACATAACAATGGTGACAACAGTGAAAGTAACTATAATGATTTATTAAAGGGATGGTAATGGTACTGTTCTATAAAAACGGATTTTCTGCTCAGCCAGCACCTTTTCCTTTGAAACTGCATCACAAGCAGGGATGCAATTTGTAGATTTGGGAAATTCTCCGATGACAAAAAAAAGTAATAAAGAATTGCTGCATAGCTTCATTCCACAGTGCTTTCCGTAAATTAATTAAATCTGTGGAGATTTCATCACAGTGGTATAGCAGAGAATAAGGTAGTTGCAGAGTCTTGATGCCTGTGCAGAATAAGGTTCTGTTCATTGTTTGTCATTCGCACTGTTACTTAGGAAATGAATGAACCTGTGCTTTATATTTAAATAGAAACTGGATCAAAATAATGTATCTAACTTATACATGAAATTCATGACTCCCTAGTAGTCTTCATCTTCAGAGTTATGCAAGTTATTGATCAGATTATGTTAATCTTTTATCTTTAGGATGGTTTCAGTACTTGTAGTACACCAAGACATACCCTATGGCATTTTCCCCCTACATTGCCCTGGCTCTTTCTTCTTTGTCCTTGTTGGTAGAATTCTCTGCTATGCTTACAAACACTACAACATGATGAGTCCTCTTTATTGTGTTTGGAAATTTTCTGAGATACTGCAGAATATGAATAGCTAGCTAGATAAGCATAGATATTTCTCCTTCTTATTTCATTTAGCAAATAGTTATTTTCTTGATAAAACATATACATCACACCTCAGCCAGTTCAGCTTTTTGTAATATGAGTCACTGGTAGAAGGAAAAGGAATAACACAATTGTTTCTTGACTACGCACAATTTGTACAGTTGTCATCATGTCTTGTCCAATGTCTCAATTACAATAAATATACTAGAAGTATGTGGAAAGGGTTTGTTTCATTTTTTCTTGTCATACCTGAATTGGCAGAAATAAGATTTTTCAAGATTTTATTCTGCTGATTAAGCAAATTCCTTCCAAGCATTGACAGAAATGTAATTTGGATAGGCAGATTACTTGCAACTGACAATAAACTATTCAGGTAAGGCAAGATGTTTATTTTAGTTATATTGGCTGTCTGCCATAAATAAATACAGTAGCAATTTATCTCATCTCACTAGCTATCTTGATTCTGTTGATTAAAGGCTATAAACTGACTTTAATTATAAGTTGTAACAGTTGGTATTTGGAGACCTAAATATTTGGGACCATGTGGTGGCAGTTTGAGTCTCCATTGTAGAAATGATCTGAAGAAACTCTCTTACTACTGCCTAGATTTCTGATTTCAACATTTTTTTTTTTTAATTCATATGCCTCCAGATTTTTTTTCTGCATTTAGAAAGCACTGATTCTTTTTTAGTTTGATTTACTAAACACATTTTTTTAATACCTTATTCCAGGTCCAGAGTGCAGTCCAAGTACCAACTGAACCTAAGCCTTTTCTCTGCAAAGGTAGGGTGTGGAAATTTTTATCTATTTCAGACATTTATTCCTAAGATAAACTAACTGTAAGATATTTTTATCCCCTGCAAAGAAGGTAGATGCAAATATTACATTCGTACATAGTAATTTTTATAAAAAGATTTGCATATCTGTCTTTTGGGTTCCTAACGACTAATGACACAACTCTCAGCATCAGGTATTTTAGGCATCTTTGATCTGTTCTGTGAATATTTTATGTTGAAAAAAAGTTAATTTTAATTATTTTTTTTTTATTTTATTTAAGATTTAGCTATTCTGCTAAAAAGAGTAAACAGGACTCCCTAGTTTATTCTTACTGTTGAAGTGTTAACCATGACAGCACTGCCTAGATTATTACATTTTGTTTAACTGATAAGAATGAAACTAAATCCACATAAGCACAATATCACACAGATAATAAGAATGTTCAAGGTGAAAGTAAGTATGAAAGCTTTGTTCTAACGAAATAAAGATATTGAAACCAGATAATTAAAAATTAATATTAATTGCATTTTTTAAATTATTGTATTACTGGTATCTGACTTACACGGTTGTAAACATGTATTGCAATATAAAACAATCTAAACTGTAGTGAAGACAGTTTGCATACTTGTAAATATGTTAAATACATTTCTGAGCCTTTTTAAGACAATGTATTTGAATTAACATGGTACGAAAATGTCTTAACTTGTGTTGAGACTACCAACTTGTCTATCTGTCTGGTTTAACCAATGTAAATGTTTTAGTAGCCTGGAGAACTTCATGATAAGCTGTACAAGTGTAGTTGCTGAAGTCCAAGAAAAGACTTCAGTATCTGCTGCCTGGTTTTGTTAATATTCAAACTGTTTTGATTCTCACCAAAACCTTAAAGTTCGTCTTTGGCTCTTGTTTTAGTTCAGCAAACTATTTATATCAGTTTAAGGCAGTAGCTTTTAATCTCTTCTGAATAGTGGAGCCTTGAAAAAAATTCAGTGGACTCCTTAATATATGTAATACATGTTGACTGACATATTGATACTGACATTTATGAACTTGCTGTTCTTAATTGCCTTTTACGGATTGCTTTAGAAGTCCTGCTCGAGGACTAAGAATTAGTCCACAGACACTTTTTTCCATAGCCTGCAGATCACAAACTTAACATCAGTGCTTTTAAAATGCTTTGGAGTCTTTGAGTAGTTTTCATGTATAGGTCATGAAGTTACAATATTCAAAGTATCTGATATATAGTATGATAATCTATATGGCCTGTGTGCAACAGAGAATTTTGATGGTATAAATGCATTGTTAGTCTAAAAAATCTTTTCCTTACAGTAATTATACTCCCTAGAAACTGCCTTATGGCATCAGAGCCTTATAATAGTATTTTTGTGTATTTTAGGGACTTAGAGTTTTTGACTAGTCTTTGTGTACTTACAACTCCCCCTGCTTTGGCCTTTCTTTAGTACCCTTCTCAGCATTTGTCCAACAAATTAATATAATTATTTGCTCCTTTCATTTTAGTTTTGTACTTAGTAATGGGAAGAAGTTTCTCTTCTCCACAAAACCTGGAAATAGAAATGAAATAAATGACAGATTTCCGAGTTACCTGAAAAATAAATTCAAGCAAGAGCAATAATCTCATCTAGCTAACAATCACCCTTTGTGTTCAATACCCTTCACTCACTGTTTTCAGCAGTTGCGGATAGCCTCTAAATAATCACCAATCCATTGTTGCATGTTTCTTTATGAGCACAGATGCTTACAGCTTCTACCGACTGCCTGTAAATAACATCATTTTTAATTAGAAATACACTGATGTAAAACTACCTGCTCATCTTAGCTCCATCTTTCAGGTAACTGGAGCTGCTAATTACTTTCAAAAACCCAGGTCAAATGCTCACTAGCTGAATTCATTAACTCAGCAAAATATGGCTATCTCTGTGAAAAAAATAGGAAAACTTTACAAATATTTTTAGAGGTCAAATTTTGTGCTCCACTATACCCATTGACTTTATTTGTTCCTGGTAATAGATCTAAAAATTTGTAATAGTAGTAATACACAAATGGTTAATATTCTTCAAATGAGTGGTTGTTAAACCAGCTCCATTCTTTTTCGATGAAAGACAGCAAAATATATTCTTAATGGTATATATAAGCAGTAGCCTTAGGGATCTCCATCCTACTGAAGAAATATCAAAGTCAGATCAAGCAGATTTTCTCCATACTTTCTTTTGGTTTTGTTTCTCAAGCAAGAAAGAGAAAAATGATTCCCAGTACCAATCATCACATGTAGACCACCAAATAATATTTTTAAACCATTATCAAAATTGAGTGTAGAGCCCAGGTCTTCTGACCCTCCACAGGAGAAACATTTTTAAATATGTGTTTTCTAGTTTCAGTTTTTGAGAAAACTATTTGAAGCTGTCATAAGTTTGCATCTGGCTGACAGTATGCATGTTGTCCAATCTAGATCTATATGTTTGTATAAATGATATTGTTATACACACAAATACTTAAGTAACAAAGAATTTTACAAATGCAAACCATCCTTACTGTCCTGAAAGATAAGAATAGACTGCCTGCTGTGTGGAAAGTAATCATGCTTCCAATTATTTGTAAGTACACTTGATATTGCAGTTAGTTTTCAAACAGCCATTAGATGTATAGTTGATGAGCTATTTACAATATTAACATGGTTTAGGCCTTTTAGTTTGATGGTAGTTCTTTCATCTCTTCCTGAACTCTTCCAGCTCTTTCTTTCATTTCCTGAACATTTGTTAAATTTTCTTCATTGCTTACCAGTAAAATTCTAGCTAGTCTTGATACTAATTTAAAATTAGCTTCAGATATGTATATATATGTATGACTGATGTGGATTATATTCATGTCATGAATGAAGTACAGTAAGATTTTTCTTGTTTATGCAATGTTATAATGTAGGTAAGTTTTGTTCCGTGCTGCTTTGAGAGTTATGTTGTATTATACAAATTGAGAAAAAATAACTTAAATAATATCAAGTCTTTCTTATGACAGAGAAAGCAGCTATCCCTTACATATTTTGAATGAAGTGGTATTTTTAAGGAGGAAGAATCCACTCTGCCTAAATTTGGGCATACAACATCTATTGCCTTTTGAGGTCTTTGTCATTTTGCCAGTTGAATAAGCAGGGTGTTTTTTTTTAATTTTTTTTTTTTTGTAGAAGAAGCTAAGAATGCTAAATATGCTGTTTCTTGAAGCTTACTAAGGAACGCTGGTTTTATTTAATTTTACAGTGACTGATGCCAGTAGGAGGGGAAGGCATGTATTATTATGTAGTGTTGCACAAATTTATTTCATCTTTGCACAGAGTGTATATTTATATTTCTTTAGAAAAAAATGGTTAAGATAGGTCTTCAAACACAGGGAAATACTGTCATTCCCTTGTAAGAGGTACAAACATATTCTATGTGACTCAAGCCATCCTGTCATAAATGTCCAAGGACTAAGACTAGTATTTGGTCTTATTGGCTGTATTTATTCTATATTGGTCTTTAAAGCTCAGAAATTACAAAGTGACGGTATCAGCTCAGTTGACAGTCCTCTTATTTCAGACCAGAACTGCCACTACCTTTAAGAACAGCTGATAGCAGAAGTCTTGACTACATACGGTCATCAAAATTCAATAGTATTCTGTTTAATAGCTGAATGCTAAATTCTCCTTTAGTTAATTCTTTACCTAATTTGTGATATTGCATTTAATGGAAATCCTAATACTATTATCAACTAACATCAAGAAGATATTTTTGGATACAATATTTTACTTTTTGTACATTAAACTGTCACAGATAATGGCTATTGAATGGCTGTAGCTCAGACAGACAGAAGAATTCCTCTGTAGTGTAGTATGTAAAAAAAGTGATGAACTTCATAGTTGATTCAGATGAAAAAAGTTAAATTGCAAGATCATTATTATTTACCATTGATATTAAATATCTATGCAAACTGCATGCATTTATTCTGCAAATGTTGGTGGAAAATAAGGCCATGCATATTCCTACAACAAAGCTGTTCATTGTATAATTTAGTTTTCAGCTGAGTCTGAACTTACTGCAGGTGAAAATAAGATGATCCAGATCTGTCAGCACTGATATACATGTAGGTGGTTCCATTATTATAATTTGTGAAATGCTCACAAGCTGTCTTTGTGAGGGTGCTTATATAGAGTAATGTATTAAAAAGAAGCAAGATGTTCTACCTTATGATGGCATTGCAGTTGTGCAGTTTGTGTAAAGCAATCAAATGTTTCTAAAATACACATGGAAAGTTTTTTGGGCAGGAAAATTGAGGGTTATTATTGTGTGATTTTGTGTGTAAGGTTATATTGCATACTTTAAGAAAGAATTTCCTGATTTTTATGTGACAGATATGCCTTGACCAAATGCAACTGATAAGTATTTATACACCGGATGCTCTTTTCATGAGCTATGAGTTACTATAAGAATAACACTGTTGTTCTTACATAGAACATTAGTGTTGCAGAACTGTCCCTCTTTCTTGAATATGGAGTTGTTGTGCTAGTATCAATAGGTCTTCTGGACTTTTTTTCACTGTTTCAAGAAGACCACTCTGCTTTTTCCAATCTTTTCTTAAATTGTACTTGTAGCTCTTGTGTAGATTAAATTTTCAATGATGAGCATGAACAGTAAGTTTAATAGGTGTTTGAAACAGACTGCAACTCCGATTAAAACAAATGATCAAACAAAACACATACTTCAGATACCTACTTTTGATGAGTTTATTTAAAAAAAAAAAGTTTTTAAGTATAATATGACAATGTAACCAGATATAATCTATTACCTTGTAAGCTGAATCTCAGTTTCCCACTCACCCCTCCTCTCACCCCCTCTGTGTTCAGAACAGTAGTAAAACAATGTTTATATGAAGAGGTCATTTATTTTATTAAGACTGGCTAATATACCCAGAAAATAAAGCACAAGGTTTTGGACTCATGGTCTTTTCATTGAGTCATTCTGTTTCATTTACTTTCAGTTAAGCAAAAATAAAAAGTTGTTTCTGAAATTACAACGATTTAAGCTTGCACTCTTATAACTGTATAGATATGTCATTTTGGAGCTCTGCTTGGGATGTTTGGTCCACATGTGAATCCATGCTTGAGTTTGAATACAGAAAATAGTCAGCTACATGAGCCAGTAAATTCATTATGAAAATAGGCTGAGCTGTAGTCACCTAAAATGAGATAATCCTATGAGTGCTTAACTATATTTACTACTTAAGGCCATGAGTACAGATGCCTTTGGGTGAATAGGGCTTTCCTAATCTGTAAAAAATTGCTTGATGGGCACCAAAACAAACAAGATGTTCTTCACTATGTGAAATTAAGGGCAAAGGATTTGCTACCTATCCTTGAAAACAAAATTCCTGCACTGAAGTGTAGTTGATGATGCAAAAAATAAAGTATTGAAAACAGGTTCCAATTCTGTAGCTCTTTTTTATCTACCTGAAATGTGAATATTGGAACCATCAAAGTTTCAAATAAATAGCAGCTCTGCTTTTCTCCTTTTTAGTTCTGGCCAGTGTGCCATTTTTGAAATATTCAAACAAAGAAACCACAAACCGCTAGTCACACCACAATACCAGCTTGTGTTTACATTTTCAGCTCTCCAGATCATGATCCTATTGAGTGCACATAGAGCGAGTGCGTGTACACGCGCCCATCCACCATCAGGAGAAACGAAACTGTAAACACAAGCTGGTATTTTGGTGGGGGCACACTAATATGGCGGTTGGTGGGGTCGGAAGGTGGAGGGTGAATTATGGATCCAGAATTTCCTTGTATTTTTCTCTTTAAGTCAGCCTGCTTGCACAGTAACTGCTTTTCAAACTGAAATGTTCAGTTGTTTTAGAACAGTAGGGCCTAGTTTCGTTAATTTTAAACTGTGTATTCAGAATTGAACAAAGATGGATGAAAGCCCTAATACTTGACTTACTTAAACTAGACAATGAAATACAAACTATATTATAGGGACTTCTGCTTGCATGAGTGGACACTGGGCAAGAACGATCTCACAGTCTTTACCATTTATGGAATTCTTTGGTGAACTGTCTAGCAAATCATCTTGTTTAATATTAAACTAAACACTAAAGAAGTCATTAAAAATAATAGTATGGTGAGAGAAAAATGACTACCTTTAAACTTGGAGAATCTAAGATTTATATTTGAATGTAAACTGTTCAGGTACGAAACACCTGATGGGTAGTCTGAAGAGATGAGATGTATTTAATTAGATATCTCTAAGAACTTCACTATGTCATCTATTGCTTAATTTAAATATGTCTGCAAGTCTGTAGTCTTTTTTATCAATGATCTTGTATTCTTGAACTAAAGTTAGAGTGACTGAACAAAGCTTTTATCTGGAGAAGACTTGGTTTTGCCGCTTATAAATCAGACATTGCCACGAATCTTTATGGAAATCTCATCACGAAGAATTAAGATTGTTCTGCTACTGTCTGGTGGTCTAAAGTCTAAGGTCTTCTGCTGGCCATTTGTAGCCATTTTATCCTTCCTTCTCCAAGAAGGACGAGAAAGAGCAATATTGTAGAAAGAATATTGCTGTTTTGAGAGGACACAGCATTTTATTTCATGATCAAGCCCTAACTTTAAGAAACAAAACAGAGATGTAACAAAAGGAAGGCTGTTGTTTTCAGAAGGAAAACATAGTTTCCCTCCAAAATCTAACTAGTCTGATAACTTCTCCTATGGTGAGAGCAGCATGCCCTAATTTTCAGTCCTGCTATCATATTACCATGTTGTGTTAACAACGGCATTTCTGAGCTCACTCCTCTAAAAGCTAAATGCCATTCTTAGTTCCACAGTAGACATTTTAAAGCACTGTGAAAGAAATCAGAGTATACATACTAAAACAGCTACTTTATAAACTAGTTAAAATCTAAATTTGAATCTAATTAAAACTAATCAAAAATACTAAAATGTAAACATTTTTTTCCTCAAAAACAGTAAACGCATATTATTATTGACAAGTTTGGTTACTTAGCACATAATGCCTGTATTTATGTTATCTTTTTGTTTAATTTTTATATGTTAGTGGAACACAGGACTCAAAAAAATCATAGGCTTTGTTGTAAACTCCCTACACATAACATCTTAGTTCCTAGCACATGTCTGGTTAAATAGAGTGAAGAAGGCTTTTTACGTGCTCTTAAAGGACTTGTGAAATTTGACAGGAATATATTTTGAACCTTTGGGATTACTAACTGGAAGAGATTAAATATAATAAATGCTTATCTTTACAATTATTGCAATCCTTTTGGACCAGTAATATTCAAAAGACTGTAATTCAGCAACTAGATCTGAAAAGTACCACAAAGCTTTAAAAAATTAAGAACAGCCTGGTTAATGTGATCGGTTAAGTATAAAACCAAGATATTTTCATCTACACCTTTAGATAGTCTGTAGATTACTGGAGAGAGATTACAGAGAGTGCCAAAAAGGGATACATTTTCCTTCCTACTACTGACACATTTGTGCTACTAAATCACTGAGTTTTTTACAGGTAAGCTTTAAGTTATTTGTGGGAAAGCCATGTTTGATTTGATTTAGTGGAAGCTGAGATTCTCAGTCTATTCTGTCACACATTACTGGGAAATTGTGAGAGTTAGCAAACTAGTGGAAGCTTAGTGAACTAAAACTGTTGTAGAATGAGTTGGTTCTTGGGCATGGGAGGTCCCATCTCACACTCTTATCTAAAGAAATGACTTATAATCTTTTGTTTTAGCATGTTTCTTGTCTGTCCTTTTTTTTTTTTTTTTTTTTTTTTTTTTTTTTTTTTTTTTTTTTTATTCAGATCTTTCTCACTCCATTAGGCAACATATATGCCTCATTTTAGGGGTGATCTCAGCGTTCTATACATCTAGACTTGCTACTTATTTCTGTGGACCTTTCATCTCATTCTGATTTCTCTATTTGTGGTTAAGGAACCCATTGAATAGCAGGAAGGAGCTAACCTTTCAAAGAATTACCTAGCCTAAAGACAGAAAGTTTCTGCTCTGGTAGGGCAGAGCAATAGCGATCCGTCTAGCAACCCATCAGTACTACGAGATGGAGTTGTAACAGAGACCTGCTCAGTGCTTTTCCCAGACCTTAAGAGTAGTTAGCAAGAAGTGATAACCACGAATCTTACTAATGTTTCTCCTGTATGCGTGTTTTCTACTAGTAGCTTTAAAGTGTTGTTTTTCTATGAGATCATGTCCATCCAAACCATCATCTTCTCATCTGTGCCTTCATAAATTTTTCTTACAGGATTCTCACAGAGTTAGGATAGTATCATACAAATGAACATTACACTAAAGAGTAAAAATAGTTAAGCTACAGTAGTAGCTGTAGCAGCTTAGCTATTAGTCATATAAAGCTACAGCCCTGTTTTTAGTATAAATTCCTTCCTTCATACAGAGCAGAACAAAATAAAATTGGGAATATTGCATATCTGAGTGATACAGCTGATGGAAATGGCAGAGGTTAGTCACTCTTTAATTCCAGTTAAAAATGTGCTGAAGATACAAAACAAAACAAAAAACCCTGATATTAACTAATCAGAACAAAATTCCTAGATCTGCTATGCAATTGAATGATGGGTGTGAAGAAGAAAAGTGTAGCCAAATCCCACCTGTATACACTTTTGCCTTCTGCCAACACACTGCTATGATAATTTTGCTTTATTTATTAATAGAAATAATTATTAGCATAACACTTAACTGCGAAACTGTGTGGATTGTCTCTTTCATATTTTCTAAGTATATATTGCATATGTTTCTATTCAGTACATAGAAAAAAGCTATTATGAAGTCATATGTCTTTACATAATTTCAGATTTTATATTCAAGTTTAGAAGTAGTAGTGAAAATATTCAGAGTATATAGACAGTATATAGTTTCATAATCTATAGACTGTTTTTAACATATAGCAGAAACCCAATAGAAGATGGCATTCAGAATTATTTAAATGGAAAATTTCTTCCACAAGAACCATTCTTTTAAAAGGCATTTCAAACATTTCAAAGTAGAGTGATGTATATTTGCATATAGTAAACATTAAAGCACTTTTAAAAATGCATTGCATTGAATTTGCAATTAAATGTTTTTAAAATATTTTTTCAAGGGCCAGATTAAATCTTACATTGGTAAAACTCAGTTCAGCATCAAGTGTAGTTAACTGGTAGACTCACATGTTGTATGCCAAGAGGCTGAAAACACATTATTTGAAATAAGTTACTATTATTATTACTGTAATTGATTTTGTATTTTTTTTCTTGGGGGAGTAGTATGGAATGACTTGCCTTATGTTTGTTTTGAGGAAGTTCCTTCAGAATTAGATCTTATTTACAGTAAATCTAAGGCTGTGGTTCCACTGAAGCTGAAGCCAATCTAAATGTTGATTGCTGCAAACCCTACTTTTGGCCATATGTTACCACTGCTTTCCCTTGAGCTTTCTTTGCTGTGCTCTTCTCCGGCATTTGTACTGGCACCTTCATTCATCTGACTTTGAAGTGAATCTCTTGCAACTCAATGGCCTGCTACTAACCCAGAAAAATACATCTTGTAAGGTTGGTTTTCTGTCTCTTTGTCTTTCCAGTGGGGTCAGATCAAAACCTATGCCAGGGAGGCATACAACCAGTTTGGGGAACAAAAAAGAAGCAGGATAATCTTTTTGAATATGGTCTTGTTTTTAGACCAGCCTAGCTGTATTGTCAGGCTGCAGCTATTCTGCCATGAAACAGCTCACCTCTGTGGGAAGATGGGGGGGTGGCATCATCCAAACACTACTGCTGATGCAAGGGAGTAGGCAGAAACACTTGGCAGAGAGCACACTAGCAGCTCTGATGTGGAGCAGTTCAAAGTGTCATGGAACTGCAGCTGTAACTAATGAAATTGTGCTATATTGTTGGCTATATATTGCTTAGGAATTGTTAGAGTACGTTAGCTTTTAATTTAAAACAATTTCATGTTTATATTTAAATAGAAATAGTGTGGTAAGGGGTTAAATGACTAGTTCTTGGGTTGATTTAGGATGGCATATTGGAACAGTTTGAAATTAGTCTTCTAACATTATTCAGTTAATTATTGTACAATAATTGTTGCATAATTATTATAGTTAATATTTTTTAAATATTAAGAATGGGAATTTGAACGTGATTTTATTCCCATCCATGGAAATTCTGTTTCTCAGTGCAGGCTTAGACATTCTCTCCAATTCCCTAAAACTCACAAGTGACAGCATCTTACCGCTAAATTGGTCATTCAGCTATGTGGTATAGCAGTAGACCCCAGCAGAATTTAAACATTTAGGTCTCTCTGTTATCAAGGCTTTCTTCTCATGTAAGAATGTCCTATTACTGCATTAATTATTCCAAGACTACCAGTACTTCTAGATTTATGTACAGAGCCTTTTTAAAATATAATAAAGTGTTATTTCCAAAGTATTAACAAAAATAAACTCAGTATCTTAAATTATGTCATATTAATGTGCCGTATTGCATCATCTTAATTATCTTGAAGCGTTCTATCTAAATAGTATTAATGAGGTTAATATCCATAAGAAGACAGATTTAGAATCTCATTGCTAAAACTGGTCAAATAATTCATAATGAATTATTCACCTTGTTTTTTTCATGAACTCTTAGTGAACAGATTGTGATTTTCTCAGAAGAATTAATTATTCAAAGTTATTCACCAAAAAACTTAATAATTCTTGGGCTCAGTTTCTTGGTGAGCAATATATTGTGAACATCTGACTGGCCCCCATATTGCAGAACATATAAAAGC
>VXAA01005609.1:75856-85919 GCA_013399115.1 Anseranas semipalmata
GTTGCAACTAAAAATGCCGTTAGTGAGTAATAAACTGGAAAGGGATTAGGATGGGAGTGCACGTGAGAGGGGAAAAAGACGGCAGAAGGGGCGAGTCCCGCCGCCCGGCGAGCTGCCGCTCGGGCAGCGCCGCGCCGCCCGGCCGCCTTGCCGGGCACCTGCCCCGCAGAGCGGCACGCTTCCCGGCCGGCCTGGCGGACAGCCCGCTGCTTCGTCCTAACCCTAACCGCCCGGAGATCTTTCCTCCTGAAAATACGACTGTTAAGTATTCACAGATTATCGAAAACATTAGCTAATCACCCCACGCCTGTCCTAGAGAGACAGACGGACACTGGGGAAAGCACTGGGGACAGGCTGGTGTGAAATGCAGTAGCCCTGGAAAGCCTTTCCAGCTCCAGCCTGCTAGTACAAGAAAAGGATCATGTGAGGATCCTTTGAAAGCAAATGTTCTGACTAAAGCAAGCAACTGCATTAATTGGGAGGCTTGTATTCATACATGCTGGGCTAAATAAAGCAAGCTGGTTTGCTGCAGCAGGCTGGGGAAAAATCATAAAACTAATCCTTTCAATTACTTTGTCGTTGATTAGAGTATCCATAACAAATGCACGGTCCTAAGAGTTTTCAGCACGGAACATTTTTTTTTTTTTTCCAGGAACAGGATAAGCATCGTATAGCAAAACAAAATAAACAAACAAATAAATCGGGGTGAGGGGAATGATGGCCACGATTCCCAAGCCTGGAGAGCCGAAGCTACAAGGTATCCCCTTTTTAAGGGGATTAAGTTAACTTTCCTGATGGAGAGAAACTCGGCAGGACAACAAAGCTTTGATCTTTGTGTGAAGGAAGAAAGTAATAGAGTGATAGTCTCTCCAGAGGGTAATTATTCTTTGGCCGCTCAGGCAAGAAGTTGCCTGTCACTGTTAAGGTTAATATTAAGGTAGCTCCGCTATACTTTCCCATATTAAAAAAAAAAAAAAAAAAAAATCCTCCCCAGAATGTTATACTATTAATTGCCAATTTGCATATGTGTGCAGCTGCTGTTTTGGCTCCGATCTTCCATCCGATAAGCTTGCTGGAGGTATCACAGAGCACTTGGCAGCTTTCCTATTTGAAAAGAAAGCCTTCCTAACTACAGAACAGCTGATAGTCTATCAGTGATAGACCCTGATGGCGTGAATTACAATTACACTACTTTTCACACTAAATCTGGGTGATAGCTACTTGGAAAGAAGTTTCATCATTTTTTACCACAAACTGGAAAAAGAATTACATGGTCATGCTGTGCTTTTAAAGGCAGTTTGGTTCACTTTTGTCTATTTAACACCTAATTCCGAGGAGTCCATAGGCATCTGGAGATCTGAACGTCGCGTAATGAATTCACTGTTTAGATGGGAGATTTTTTAAATCTACCTCAAATTACATTTATTAACAAGGCGAGCAGGAAGTGTTAGAGTTGTTAGACGCTTCATTTATTAAATAATTTGTGGGTATTTTCAGTTGTCATATCCAGAGTCATGGGGGTTTACTTATTTTTTAATTAGCAATTCCAAAACAATGCTACTGCAATTTAACAATTCATCACGTAATCTGGGGCTGTTCAGTTCAGCCACTAATGCTAGATAATTCAGATTGTTATTTTGATCTGTTTATAACTCATTTTGTTGTGATAAGAGAACTGCTGCCTTGAAATTAAGTGGCACGATTTTCTATGGACCTTGTTGCGACCTAGAAGCTAAATATATAGTCTTTGTCTACCTATTTCTTAACATTAAACCTGGTATGCCAAAGCAATAGTAATTAAAAAAAAATCACTTTTTTATTCTCTCACTTCACGATCGGTCTATATTTCGCCTTAGTATGTTTTCATATACCACTGCGGAGGAGGTGGGGGAAATGCAAGTGTCAAAGTAAATTTAATTGTAAGAGTAAGTCACCCACATTGCTGCCGAGGTCACGATGTCTAAACTTTTTCCTTTATATGTCAGCAAGTTAATTTAGCGAGGTGCTGCCCTGATAGTTAAATGTAGCTGTTTAAATGTATTAAAAAGGTATGGTGGAAAGCCTGACTCCTGACGTAGCTAACCTAACAGAAAATAGACTTTGTTTTCCTTTTTTAGTTGCTTGCTTTATTAGATTTCTCACTCTCGCAGATTATCCAAAAACTACCCATTGATTGATCGCCCGTAGAGCTGCATTTGGTGTAAAGAAAAACTTCACAGCTTTATTGGCTCCCAGGAGACAAAACAAACATAACAAGATATTCGTATTAATACAAACAATGTAACAAATGAGAAAAATCATCACATTTAAATAAGACGGTAAAGTCGGTCCAGTGTACATCCCATCCTCTGATATACTACACATGGCAGATCAACTAACCACCAGCGCTCTCAGGCACCAGTCCCTCTGGGAGTTGCATTATTGCTCACAGCATCTCCTCATAGGGAACACAGTCAACCTCAGAAAATGCCACCGAATACAACTCTAAGAACCCAGTTTAACGGTATTTCACTGCAGATTTGCGACTCTGAAGAAGAAGATTGAGGTTAGTCTGTTTCTTCAAAAACATTCTGAATCGGTGTTTGCGCAGGCTTGAACCTGGAAGCTGGTGCTCTTTTTTCTCTCTCTTTTTTTTGTTTTTTTTTTTAGGGCACCACACAACTAATCGTAACAAGGCATTTATTTGGGGAAGAGAAAGCGAGAAGATTCGAACTTTCTGCAATTTCTTCTGAAGACAAAGAAAAGGACGTGTTCCTTTAGCCTTGATAAAAGAGTCCAAAGAACAGGTTTTATTTTTAAAGAAATAAACTTCTCCTCCCAACACAAAGATGCCCCCACCTATACACACCACGAACTTTTTCTTTAAAAGAAAGCTAAAGCCCTCTTAGCTTCATCTGGAAAAAAAATCTGACTTGGAATATGCTTAGAAGGAAAAGGAAAGGGAACCATTTTTGAGGACAGCAAGCCAGTAAGTCAAGTCAGTGTTATTTCCTACAAACTCTTTATCAAAAGATGCAACCAGTCTGTTATATAGTAACATTTTCTTCACCGGCATTTTCTTCTAATAGCCATTTTCTTCACCCTATAATGGAAAAGTCACTTAGGCCCAGTGGGAAATATAGACCTTCTGAAATGCTGTGGGAGTCTTATCATCTTTGTAGTCTTGTTACCCTCACGCAAAGAGCCAGGTAATTGCTGTTCTGTCATTCTAGTAATCTCTTCTCTTTTATAAACTGACTAAAATCAGAGTGAAGCTGGATTTGTTGGCCATACAATTCCATTGAGACCCATAAGAGGTTTGACACTTCTGAGATTTGCATCACATTCCAGGTCTTGCATCCATTTTCTACGGTATGATGGGGTCAAAAAAAGCTGAAGGGACTGTCTTTTATTTTTGTGTTTGCAGCATGTTTGGGCTGGCCGGGCATTTCTTGGCATTCCTGATATTCTATATGGAATAAAAAGCAAGGCAAACTTATAAATACTTGCTGCAGTTACGCCCATTGACGTTACCATGGTCTTGTGAACTTGAATGCATGACTACATTCTCGCTGCTAATAACATTCATGTCGGTCTTTTTTCACACTTGGCCGTCTATACGTGTACACGCTCACCACGCCAGACCTTTGCCCAGAACTTCGGGTGCACAAGGCTTGCAGTTCCGGGTCCTCCATGCGGACATCGCTTCTATTGCCTCTTCCTGCGTAGGTCAGTGAGACTTTCACAAAGGAGCAACACGCAGGCGTTTAAATAGTACAACAAGCATGTAAACTGAATTATCTTTAAAATAACTTGCAAAGCATTCAGCATTTTGTTCTCTTCTTAGAAGAGGCATTCACAGATTATTACACATGTATCTTCAAATAGTTGCAGTTGCAATCATGACCTGTAATGCCAAGTTATCATTACACGAAGTAAATTTTAAAATGACAACTGTTAAAACTTTGTTAAGGCATATGAAGCTATTTCATGACTAACTGGTATAATATCTTGTACTACTTTCCAGCTACGTATTCCACTCAGATTTGCGTTGCCTGAAATACGTGTGTGCATGTATATACACATAAAATTATATATATATTTAAAAGTAGGGAGAAGTATGCTGAAAGAGATTTCAGAAATGATGCAAAAGAATGAAAGGAAGTTTTAGTGGTAGAAGGAAATCTGCTGTTCCTGTTCCCCGGGCAGAAGAAAGGCTAGACCTGGCAGGCTGATGCTGGAAGGGTTTTATCATTCTTGGAATACTTAGGGGCACTAAACTCCCTGAATAAGAAAATCAGATGAATTCGTTTTAATTAGGGATCTTCCTGTTGCTACTGTCTTGTATCACTTGAGGCAACTGGGAATCTAAAAGTAACAAGCTTATCTGATCTGTATCAACTGCAGTTAAATGGACACATGGATGAGAACTCTATTAAAAAATCAGTGTATGCGATTTTGGCTGCTGAGCCTCCGTGGGCTTTCACATCTCGGATGGCATGGAGCCCGAGGTTTCTCTCCAGTGCTCCTATTGAGCTTGGACGTGGCTTTTTTACGCCCCCACCCTTATGTCCGGAGTTATGTACATGTTTCCACATATTAAAAAAGTAGTCTACACTGCACGGATTGACAACACGATCAGAGCCTCTGCAGACGTATCCATCACCAGGTCTACGTGCGCTTGGAAACCTACCGCTGCAGCCAGCTGCTTCCATTGAGCTGGTCCTGTGGTGGAAGACAACCTGCATACGACTACAAACACATTTTTCTCCCGCTCACTTCACATTCTGTACCTCCTCCTCCAACTCCTGCGATCCCTTTAACCCAACAAAACCCTCCAGCGCTCGGCTGTTGATAAATTGGTGGCTCGGGTGCCCTTTCACCTGGTCGTCACCTCTGGAAAAAGTGCTAATGGACATTTGTAGATAGGATTGTCGCCCGAGGGAGACTCAGTTGCCGCTGTGCAGGCACGGTCTTGTCACACAAAGGCTCGGCTCCACACACCGTCTGTACGTACACTCTTTTGCGTGCACGCTGACCCTAGGAATAGTCGGTGTGGCTTGGCAGGGCACCTGTTGTAAGCAGGTGTTGTGACAGCCTCACAGCCCGCGATCCCAGCGACTCCTTTCATTCCGTTATCCCGCGTCCGTGAGGAACCCGTGCACAGGAGCCTTGTGATGGCGAGAAGGGCAGTTAATCAATACAAAAATAAATAGGACATTATTTGTCACTGCTTTGCTCACGGTCAATTATAAAGAAGAAGCTTGCCGTGGCAGCGTATCAGTAATGTCAGGAGGGGTGGCAGTGCAGCTGTCCGGGCTGCCCTGGCTCATCCATCATTACCTAGCAAATGAGCCGACTAGCTTGTGGGCAGGTACAGAAGCCCTGGCAGGCAAGCAAGAGAAGAGATTATTTTTGCATATCTTCTGTGAATCTCCAGGGAATTCAGTGGCGTTCCTGATCTCAAATGCTTGTAATTAAGAGGATGGCATCTTTGGGCTGGAGAATTCCGGAGAAAATCATTTTCACAGCACCTAGAGGGCTTGATGTCGCGCTTGATGACAGATGGGAAACCTTTATGAAGGCTCCATAACCTTTTGCCCTGAGAGACTATACTTTTTGACACTGCCGGATTGAGAGGATATAGATGTTTTTACTCGGGTGATAGTGTGGTGATTTTTTAAAACAATGAGTCATTTATTAAAGTATTTTAATGAACTGTGCAAACGGCGAAAACCTGACAAAGCTTGTGTCACTGCTGAGAGCGAAAACATAACTATTAACCATAGAGTGTTTTGCCTATGGAGACTTTTATATTGCACAGAAATAAGACATAGAAAAAACTAGCACATCAGATTTCACGTTTCATCTTTTCAGATCATGACCTCAGGAATGCCATGCCACTTCACTTCTATTAATCCTTTTCTTGACTAAAGGATCGCTGAATACGAATAAAGTTGTATTTTAGAAACGATAGAAAGAAAGAGAGAAAGAGAAAACAAGACTCATTCACATTCCGAGTCTGCTTTCTGTCTCACACGTATTACATTTCACAAAACAGATAGAAACAATAGAGCTTATTAAGAAAAACTTGTTTTGAATGGCAAATTAAGCATAATGAAAATACACACGTTTTTACAAGTAGTTATTTTTTTCACCAATTGAATATTTTAAACCTTTTGAAAGTATATACTTGTCTCTGCAAAATGTTTTTCTTTTAGCTCATTTTCACCATATCACCCTGCTATATATATCTATTTATTTTTTTTATTCGGTCAGCTCAGAAACCTTAATAAGCACAACACCTTGTCCGCAGCCAGACATTAACCAACAGGGGTGCCCTGCCCCAGCTATTGCTGAGCAATATCAACGCTGGCTCCTAGGCTGGTGCACAGATCAGTCCACACTGTGGCTTCTTAGGCAAGAAAAAAGTGATCATTATATTCGAGAAAATATCTCAGCATTCATCTTTGACGCAAATACCTTTTCTGTGCAGCATAGATCATCACAATAGATATAGCTGTTTGTTACCATTTTATAAAATCACCTGAAGGCAATAAACAATCCAGCAATCTTTTGAAGAAAAGTAAACCTGACCTAATGAAAAGTCCCCCTTTCATCCTTATGTGCAAAGTTAAAAAAAAAAAAAAGTTTTTACAGATAATAGAAAAGAAATTCAAGTTTTTATCTCCATCCCCCATAACGCTAAATTCAGAAGCACAGGAAAAAAAAATCATCTGCTTACAAAAAGGGCACAGAGCTTATCTTAAATTTTGCTTTATAGTGTAAATCCATTAAATCACTATTCTCGATGTGCACCAACTTGTGTGTCAGGTGTTACAAAGTCTCCTAAACGTAGAGCACTCTAGTGTTGAGTATTAAGGTGGACCGGAATTTTCTACTTCGTAGGTATTGCAGCGATCTGGGAATTTATTTTTACAGCCTGAGATGTCAGTATGCCACGGAAGCATGAAAATCTCACCATCTGTATGCTCATGGACAGTTCATCAAGAACACTCAACGACAGACTTAGAATAACAAAATTTAAACGTTATTACTACTGCCTAACCATACGTACACTCGGATCTCAGTTAAATAGTATTTAACCTGAGTGATCATGCTGCTTACCTCAGGCCCAAAACAGTTTCATCCCTTTCAGTGTTTGCTTACCCGCAGGAATCCTGTCATAAAACAGGCACATGCTATTTGAAATAACACTTGTTAAATTAAACGGGAGCTTACACAGAGACGCATATGATTTAATTTTGCCGAGTGCTGTTCCGTAACCCAGTGAAGGTTCAGGAGTCGAGCAGTGGCTTCACCTGGCAGCTTACCTAACGTGCCGGGCAGTGTCCTTCTGGATATGTGTTACTTGTCGGCGCCAGGAAAAAGGGATGTGTTTTAGTTGGAACTCTTATAGCAGACACTACATGGTTTAGATTAACTCCTTTCAGTAGTACAGCATCAATGTGTTATTCCCTTAACATAAAACATACAGATTATGTAAATCTGTAATAAATACTATTTTGAAGTGTATAGTAATCAGAAATCTTTCAGGGCAGGATGGAATGGAAACTGAGAAATATTGGAGAGTAAACATTCCAACGCTCATTCCTCTGCTTCTCCCTGGCAGAGCGGAGCGGAGCGCTCGCTGCCGCCGGGCTGCCGGTGCTGCAGCTCTGGGCTTCGCCCCGCCGCTCCCGGGGAGCGGGGACTCTGTGGGGCCCAAAGGATCCCGCGCAAAGCGTCCCCCCCCCGCAGCCCGTGTCGCACCGTTCGTAAACGGGAGCCTTCCTGGCCGGAGGGAAGGGCAGCTCGCGGGGTGCAGACTGGGGGTGTGCAGTGATTCAGGCTTGCAAGGCCAAGCAGTCCGGGAGGCGAAAGGCAGCCGCTGAAGAGGCCGTGCAGCGTGCTTACAACCCGGTTAGCATTCAGGACTCCAGCCCCTGTGCGGAGCTGAGAGGACAACGGAGCCCCCGGAGCCCATCAGTCACTCGCACAGCTCCGCATTGCCCTCACCTTTGCGGGCCTGGCCTGGGGCTGCGGCGGTAGCTTGTCTCCTACCAGGCAGCACCGCTGGGAAGTGCCGCCGCACGGCCGGCTATCGGCCGGCCTCCTGCGGGGCAGAGGGAGCCGGCGTGCCCGCTTGAGCGGCCCCGGGACTTGTACGTAGCGCTCCTCGCCTCTGCCCCTTGCGGGGACGCGCACCGGGGGGCTCCGGGGATCCCGGGCACCGCGGGCGAGGTCTGAAGCCTACCACTGACACCCNAGGGAAGGAGGGAGGGAGGGAGGGAGGGAAGGAAGGAAGGAGGCCGGGCTGATTAGCATGCAGCAGCGCTCGCAAGCCCGGCTCCATTGTTTTAACACCTCCCCTCTCCTCCGCGCCAATCTGTCACCGTTCAGCAGGCGAACGCTGCTGCCTCGAATGCTGCTCTTCTCAAATGAGACGGATAATTAGCTGCCCCGCACGAATGGCGCACTCTTCTCACCCCTGATTGCTATCACCTTCTTGCTCCTGGCAGTTTTGACACCTCGTAATCAGCCTGCTGCTTTTTCTCTTTTCTTTCCCTATTTCTGATTTTTTTTTCTCCCCCTTCCTTCAGTTTTTTTTTTTTTAAATGCAATCCCAGTTGCCATTTGGATTGAGACTCCTCTGTTGAGTTAACCTTGTATGATTGCGGGGGAAAGGGGAATGTACGGTACGGAGGAAAAGTAATCGCCTCCTCTGAGTCTCATCTGCTGGGTGGGGGTAGGAGCATCTCGGCTTGATCCTCCAGTGCTTTTGTTCGTAAGGGGGAACAGCCTCTCCTGAGCATCCTCTGAATTAACATTATCTCGGATGGGGAAGGATAGTTTGAGGAGCGACTCCTCCGCTCAGTTAATGGAGAAAAGGCTGTATTTCTATGGAGTTCTCTGTTTAGTTAAATTTAGCAATGTGAGGAGGAGATTTTAAAAGTAAGTTGACACGGCCAGGAAGCTCTCTCTTCCTCCCGGGTAGGCAGGGAAAGAAGATAACTTCTCCTGAGCCTCTGAGAGTGAATTAACTGTGTTTCATGGGAGGCGGAAGAGGGCTCTGATTGGAGTGCGAAGTAGCAGAGGGAACTTCTTCCCTTCTGATTCCAGAGAAATAAGAGATCTCAATTAATGCTCTGGTGATTTCCGTGAGATCTTAAAAAACAGAGGACTCGTGGAATCTGTCATAGGAGCGTTTTCCTCTCCTCTAACAAGCACTGACAGTCTAATTACTGGAGCTACGAGCAGCTGTCGAGTTAGCCGGAGAGACAGAGGAGCTACATGTGTTGTACCCAGGCGCCAGCTCCGAGCCCTTGCACCAGGCTGAGGCAGGCGGAACGCCACAGCATGCCCTCGGAAACCTCCCAGCCAGGGGAGGGAAGCAGCTTGCTTCCTTCCTTTCAAGTCAGAACCAGAGTTCCCGTGAATCCTGGCTGTGAACACGACCGTTCACATGTCGCGGACGGTCAGCACGGGGCCGCACGGCGAGGGGACCCGCCGGGAGCCTCGAAGGCAGCTTCGGCCCCGGGTTACCCGGGAGGGGACTGGGGCAGGGACAGGGAGGCAGTCGGTAGCAGCCTTGGCACACGAGCCTGTTGTTCCTTCGTTCCTCTCCGGTTCCACTTTCTTCCTCCAGACATTATTATTTTATTTTTTTTAATGAAATCCCACTTCCCATTTGGACTCAACCTCCTCTGCTGAGTTGGGCTTGTGTGGAAGGGGGAGAGGAGGGAGGAATATTGAACCTCCTCTGGAGAGTGTAATAAAGCAGATGTCCCTGCTGGCAGCAGCAGCCTGCAGGAAAGCTGTACGAGTGGGGTTCGCTCAGGGACCGCGCTCACCTCCCACCTCAAGTCCCTCACAACTGCTTAGCGTGAGATTCAGCTTTTCGGTTTGCCGCCCCAGACCGGCGCCCCCCGCAGCGGGCTGACCGGGGAGCCGATGTGGACGCCCTCAGGCAGGAACAGATTAAAACCCCCAGAACGAACCGGGGCCCTAAGACGCCGCCCCAGGCAGGAGTTCTCGTAGCGGGAGGCGGACTGGCCCCGCCAGCGGACGAGGCCGGGGAGCA
>VXAA01005609.1:85979-113827 GCA_013399115.1 Anseranas semipalmata
GGGGGCCGGGGGACTTTGTTTTCTTTAAAGGCGAGTCGCAGTTTGTTCAGCTCTTAATAACGTGAGCTCCTGAGCTCGGGTTTCACGGCTGAGAGGACGAGGTGGTTTTGCGTCGGGCTGGCTGGAGCTGTGCGAATTCCCATCTCTCTTCCCAGTCCTGGAACTTCTGCCTCCCTCAGGAACGGCCCCAGCTGTGCTCTCCGGGGAGGTACTTCACACGCCGCACGGCCAGGAACGGATCCTCTGCGCTGGGTACCGGAGGGCGCTTAGAGCTGTTAACAGTAAGAGAGTCTTTCTCCAGGTCACGTAGCAGACACGCACTGTACACTGCTGTTTATTACAGTACACTCTGTTGACAGCCAGTCACAAACATGAGATGTTTAAAATAGAGTAAATAACTATAGAAAAATCCTTTTCTAAAAAATATGCAGGTGTAATTTTTTTTTTTTTTAGAAATAGGTCACCTGTGAAAAAATCTTTAAAACGTGGTGTGCTTTGCTGCTATGAAAATATTAATGCTAATTATCAAAAATCAGGACTAAAAACTATACTCAGTTCAAATGCAAATGGCTCCAAGTCACCCTTTATCATTAATTTAAATTGCTTAGTAAAAAAACACTGCTTTTTAATTTGAACCCCATAAATCCATAAAATGTGCAAAACTTTATCAAAATGCAATGTTTCAACTAAACACAAATTTAAATTGCATTGAGAAAGCCACTCTGCATATTCAGGTTAAAACTGAAGTCACTGAGATTTCCATGATTAGGTTTCCCCTTGCCGTAACAGACTCTAACAATCCTTCATAACAGACCAGAAGGAAAGGTAAATGATCTTTGGTATTCTTAGTTTTAGGGACAGTTCAGCCTTTTCTCACTCCATCCTTCATACTAATATACCCTTTTCCATGAAAGTATTTTACTAATGATTAATGCTAGAAAGGCACGTTAACAAAATCATTGTTTTTTATAACAAGATTTATCAGATATACATAAAACCGCTACCAGTCCATTTTGGCAAAAGGGTCATTTATGTGCTGTGTTTGATTAATGTCTCTAGCAATCAACTCATCTGAGAAAGTCAACAATTTATTTATATTACTAGTGAACAAACCTATCCTAATTTTGGCACACTTGGCATTCAGTTACTCTGATGATTTTACAAGAATCTGAATTAAGAGGTTCACTACTGTAAGTTAAATTTGGAAATTTTATAACAGAAATTAAAAATGAGAGCCTATTTCTCCTTCCTGTTTACTTCAAGGAGAAGAGAATCACATCACTAGATATTGAGAAAAAATCCTAGTGTTACACCAATTTCCCCACCCAGATTAAGGACTTAATCCTGCAAATCTGTACTCATAAATATAATCATGACTTTGAGCCTATTCAGGCAAAGATTAATTGAAAAAAAAAAAAGGCGTTTAACAACAATCCCAATGGTAATATTGAAGCATGACAAGCAGTAATGTATTACAGTAGTGACTTACAGTTTCATTTTACCTTGTCAAATGACAATTAAAAATATGCTTATCTGACAATTTCAGTTATGAGTTCTTGTTACAAGAAGTCTTAATTCTTAAATTCTAAGCATATCTATTGAATAAAAAAATCAAATGTATGCAAAAACAGTGATCCATTGAATTCTCATACATTAAGACTGTACTTTAAAGTGGGAATTCAGATGCCGAAGAAAATCTTCCTTAGATGTTATAGATGGTGGGAAAACTTCTCGACAGAATTCACATACTCCACACTGATTCAGTTCAGAGTCCGGATAAGTTTGTGCCAGCAAATCATTGTCTCGAGGCTGCCAAATGAGCTAAAAGAAACAGAAAATGATTATTGCTGTGGTTTATGATATGATTGACATTATGCTGAGGTTTATATTTATATTAAAAATATCTGCCTCTTTAAACTAGGTGTACTTAACATGTGCCTCATCAGAGACATTAACTAGAGAATTCTCTGTAAGAAAGGCAAGATTTAAGTTTTGTTTTGTTTTTTTTTTCATAAAGTTCCATAAACATACTACTCTTGCAAACACTTAAAATGCCTTGATATCTACTAGTGATAAATACTGCTATGAACATAATTCTGCAATGTCAGTATGATAAATATTAAGGCTTTCCTTTAACATTGTATTTCAATATTTTACTGTAGAAGCTGCAGTACATAATAGCCATTTTAACTGAAATAGCAAATTTTTACCTTAGAATAAAATGTGTATTTCTTGTACAGAGGTAATATGAAACATTTTATTTTTATTCTTATTGGTACATATCTAATTTTCAGTTTACTTACAAAATGACTAGAGCAATGTCATATGGCTTAAGTTACTTATTTGCTTTGACTGTCTTTTAGTGTAAACGTGTCTCAGATAATCTCAGTTTTGGGATTCCTTCTGCCATGACAGCATCAAACTCAATAGGGCCATCTGAATATCTATCCATACATTCAGGCAATTCTGTAAACTATGCTACATTTGGTTCAGCAGCTGTTACTGCTCTTGGTACCTGAACTAGCTAGTTGAAAGCCAGCAAGTCTGTTTACCTGACAGTGGGGACATGAGCCTGATACATGCTTTTAGTCAAGAGTGTACACTAATTACATAGCTTGATACTAACTAGGATTCAGAAAGTCTTCTATCCGTTTTCAAAATAAAGTTAAAAATTAAGCTTTATTACTTTAGTATTAGCAACAAATACAAGATAGAATACATAGTTATGTTACATGGCCAGGATGATTAGGTTTTGAGTAAATTGAAAACTAAATGCATACTGCTGTGACTGCAAAGTAGACAGAATGGCAGCGAGTTGGTATCAGCTCTATGTGGGGCTGGAACCTAGAAGAGGAGAGCACCCTACAGTTTATTTGCCTCGGCTTTCTTCTGTATTGCTTCAATCACACATGGAAAGGCAAGCAAGAACACTTTAGAAAGTAGTTTCTCTTGAAGTTTTAAATTTCTTGCTGTTCGTACTTACCCGAGAGTTTTAATTTTCAGCTCTTACTCAAATTTATCATGCCAAATAGTTAGAATCTAATGTTTATTCCTGCTATGATAATTCACTTTACAACTAACCTGGCTTTCATAGTGGTTAATCCTTGCATTTAAACCAGCTACAACTTTGTGGAGTCAATTTCCTGTCCATTCCCTATTTAAACAGTGTTTAGCTTATCAGATAGCGGTAGCAGATTTACTGTCTTTCATTATGGTCAGCAATCCATATAATTAAATTGACTAATTAGTAATTAAGTGCAATCACACCACTTCTTTTCAGCTAAAAGAGACTACTTATTGTATGTTGCTGGTGTAAATTGCATATTAAATTTATCTAGACACTGACACACTTAAATATCCCTAATGGAATGTGTTTAGAATTACTTGTTTTTAATATCGTATTATGTAAAGCACCATTTAAACAAAAGATAAAATACTATTGTAAAAAGCCCACTAAGGACATAGTAAGATTTCCAATCTTGGAAGCACAACATGGGAAGATACTCATCCAGCAACACACCAAAGCAAGCCCTTAACTTCCATTTCTTTCTTTGAGTGTTAAGCATGTGTTTAAAATGCTTTTCAGAATAGGGATATATTTCAGCAGGTGTTTCATTTCAAAGCAATATTTAGATTAAGATCAATAGACTAATGCCTTGCTCTTAAAATCATGAACATTCTTAGAAATGTTTCTGGTAGAAACAACCCCCTCAAATTGTGAATACTGATAAACATATGCATCTATAAGCAAGTCTCAATTAACTGTAGTCTGTAAAATCCTAGGTCCACTAATATCCATGCTTATTTTAATCTGCTGCTCTTTTCAGTCACATGTTTTTTTTAAAAAGTTACATCCTAAGAAAACAGTACTGAGTTTTCACATTTAGTATCCACAAAGAAGGAAAGAGCTAAATTTATTACAGCAACTGAGAGCAGTTCCAAGAACTTACTGTTGCCAACTCTACTGCATTTATGGGGTTTTCCATTTTATAAGTTAACATATGTAGTAAATACTTGAAAGTTTTATCTACACTAGGAAAAAAAAAAATCAGGTATCTCATTCCTCCCAACTAGAGCTTCACCGGTGGCAGGGATGATGGCAGTGTAACTACTCCCTAGAAAGGTGGTAAAAGTACTAAGAAGAAGTATTATTCCTAGTTTTTGCTAAGGCTAATACAGTAAAAAGGGCATGTGTGCAAGTAGCATTTAAAAAACATTAGTATTTTAATCTACATATATATTATCTGTGAATCAAATCTTCAGTAGAATCAATAGTCAGAAAAAGACTCCAATTCACTAGGAAAAATATGTTTTAAAAAAAACCTGTTTTGAAGGCAGCTAAACAAAGGTGATGGAGGGAGGGGGGAAGAGAGAGAGAGAGAGAGAGAGAGAGAGAGAGAGAGATGTATATTTAATAAATTTTAAAGTAATATTGGCTTGGTTCAAACAACCTTCTGGATAAGATACATTTTAATCTATGTCCTGTATGTTTTACAGTGCTATGTAGATATGACTTAAAAACACTGAAACAGTTTCTCATTGCCCTTTTTTTTTTCCCCAGATGTTAGTATTCTTATGTTTTCTCTGCAAAGTAGATCATTTACATTTTACGTGATGCCCCCAAATTAATTTCCTTATTTTGCAGAAATACCAATGATCAAACCAAAGGCTTATTGCTATTCAACTGCAATTCTTCTCTACTTTTTAAGCTGCATACTCCCCTATCAATTTATAATCACATACCAGCTGTTTCCCTTGCTGTAATATACAATGCAGGGTGCCATCTATTGAAAAATGAATACACAGACTAACTAGTAAAAGAACAAGCTGGAGAGAAAATACAGAAAAAGAGACGAGTAACAAGCAATGGAGTGAATGCTTCACAGCTCCACAGGAATTCTACCAGTGACAAAATAAGTGGTTTAATTTAACTCAGTCACAAATTTAATGGAAGATCCAATGAAAATAAAGCACAATAAAAACTGCAATTAGTAAGTTAGTATAGAATTGAGATCTCCTACATTATAGAGAGGTATTTAAAATACATGCTGAAAAACCAGACATATAGTTTAAAATAAAATAATGGAGAAAAGTAAACTTTCTGTGCTTTAGCTTTTCATCCAAAACTGGTTTGCAACGGAAAATTAAGTTAGACTGGGTGAGTTTTAGTAGAAGAAATCATAAAAGCTAAGATGTCCTACAAATGCTTCCCAAATGCTAGTTTTGCATGTCATACAGTGACAAAATTGAGAGGTAAAGCTCTTTTGATGCCTGTAAGTTGTCATTAGTAAAGAACACAAAAACACATCAATGTTAATAGTAAAAATATTCTAAATCCACCCTCACAGAAGTCCTAAATATCACTATTTGTGTATTCTTGAAAAGTTCTCCTCTCGTGAGGTGTGAGAAAAGCCACAGAAATGTAAAGAAAAGGAATCAGACTCTAAAAATTGTGAGCAATTTCAGTTGAGACAGAATGCTACACAAAGGAAGCAAAATATTCAGAGAAGTGATTGTTAGAACCTGCTGAAGTGTTATTCTGCATTACAGCAATTGGGCCTTGCTTTCAGAAACTCCCCTGGACTTCATGTAGCTGCGACTGAAATTCAAGTTCAAAGTACTTATATAAACATGACTTAAGTATTTTAGTGTACTTCCATTCATTTGTAAAAATAAATAATTATGCTTTCCTACTTGACTGCTTAAACTATGAAGAACATAATTTAAGTTTTCTTAGAGGGGAGGAATGGGATGCTGTTTATACCAGATAAAAAATTGATCATTTTTTCCACAGTGAAGTATTTATCTGTTTAGTTTTTTAATTAGTTCATTTGTCATATTCTCTGCTGTACATTAAAAACAATTAAAACAATTATGTGCCCTATTCATCTGAGATCAAGGGTAGAAAGAAAGCAATCTAGGGGGCAACTTATGAATAACGACAGCTTTGAAACAGATATAGAAGCAATTAACATCTACATGAACTGAAATTTGTGCGAGTATATACAGTGCTTACATCTACTTAAAGTCTTGCTCTATTTCCCTAGAAAAGTTCCGTGTACACGTACTTCAGTATCAGGGAGAAGAACTGACAAAATACATTGTCTTAAAAAAGGACTGGTGAGATACCTCAGAGAATATATTATTCCTGTCTCAAAGACCTTAGCAATGCGCTGGTCTACAGCATTACCTTTTTTTGAAATGTACAGTATTTATAGAAAGATACCTGATGAGGACCTCTGACGGTTGTCCCAGCAGCTTCTAAAGGAAAAATTGCTTCAGGTGAACCCTGATTTGTGTGCTTAGGTATAAACGTGAAACCAGTGTCTGTTGTTTTTAAACATGTTTTGTCACGGGTATTTTCTATGGGCATGTTTGCATGATTTGGGGGGTTTGTTTTGTCAACAGCAGTTAAGCTTTGTAAAGCTGAGGTCATGAGATCAACTCCATGAGCTTCAAATGAGTTAGGTTCCAATTTACTGAGTTTAACAGCACGGTCTCTGTGCTCCAGGTTGAAATGATGATCTTGAAGCATGTTTTCAGCTATACCAGTACAAGGAACTGTTGGTTTTTCCTGAGTGCTCTGCAAGAAAGCAGAGTCATTGTCTGTAGGTGGAAACTTGACATTAAATTTAGAAAGTGATTCTACAGAGTTGTTGTCCTCATCTTGGCCCACTCCTCTTGGTGTGATAGATGTGATGCATGATGCACCTCTATTTATATCCTGTATAACCCGAGGCTTAAAAAGCTCTTCTGCTTGTTCATCAGTTTTATCAGTACACTGTATCGGCATGGAAAACTGTATTTCTGTGAAGAAAGAATGAAGAAAACATTAAGCAATATATCATTACTAAAGGTGTGATGTTGGGGTATTTTTCCTGAGAGGTTTTTGATTTTCCTTCTTGGCTTTTTAACCTTTATTTTGTCTCTCTGAAATCAGTTCGAGGTGTATTTCTCTTTCACAAACATTAGCTCTGACTCAAAAAATATCAGTAGAGAAATAAAAGGAAATAATTCTGTTCTAATAATTCTATTTCTCTTTGATTTATGGCTATAAACATTTCCATTTTATTGAAACTTATGTTGTCCTATACTTTTAACACATACTTGCATATATTTACTGAAGTGTTCTGGCAGAAATAGAAGCTGGAACCAAAACTATTACATGCAGTGCCAAGAACATGCTAGGCACCATGAACAAGATTTGAGAAGGTGTTCAGGTACCAAACTCCCATCAACTTTCAAATTAGGTAAATATTTAAATTGAACAATTATTCAGAAGAGAGATCATATTTCCCCCGTGTTTTGAGTATTCCCTGTTTATTTTTGGCACTCTGTACATTTATTATACAAAGGTCTTCTGATATCACTTGGATATCGTAGCAATGTGGGCCACAGAAGTAACAAAAATCAAAAGATCTATATGATGTACAGCTTTTCAGATACTTGAGTTAGGCACATATTTAAAGAAAAACAATTAATTCTGGAATAAGTTGTCAAGCATCCACTCCCCAGATAATAAAGTTTAGTAGTGTACACTCAGAATACAACAGTACAGTGCAGATGTAGCCCTCTGAAGCCACAAGCTACACATCAGCACTTCATCTAACAAAACTTGGGCAATGACAAAACTTAAATTAGACACAAGTGCTGGAATCAGTGTCTTTTGCTTCAACCATGTAAATTTGGCAAGTAGTTTTTGAAATCAGTTAAGAAATCTTTTTTTTTTTGAAATCATTTGACCCTACTATGAAGCAAAGCTAGCAGGAATACCCATAATAGCTTCAATTATATTAAATACAAACATTAGCAGAACTGGACGTTCAGGATGCCACAAAAGTGGCATCAGTGGCCACAAAAATCAAGCCTGCCTTTTGTTTTCAGGAAGTGCTGGGTTAAGCTCTTGTTCCACATAACAAAACAGTATTTAAAAGTCTGCACAAGGAAGTCGAGGAAATCAGTCCTCTGACTCTCCTCGGTCCGGCAGTTTTCCTCTAACAGATATGGGGCTAGAGACATTCATCACAGACATCTTTTGAACTGACAGCTAAATTAAAAGCAAGCGCGTGCTGTCATTCACACAGTGTGATGGGATATCACATGTAGTAAGTGCCTGCCTCTCACTCCAAGGGACAAAACAATTATGAGAGCCATTGATGTGACGACTGTCTTTTATAGCATGTGATTTGGAGCATTCGTCATAGAATGCCAAAACTGGTGGTGTGTTTTCTTGGTGAAATACTGAGCACCATGTGAACAGACTTGAAAAAGGCAGATGGTAAACAGTGGAAGTACTTCTATGTATGTGTAATTTACAGTATTTTCAAATATAAAGCAAAGCTTTCAAACAGTTGAATCACAATAAGAGCTTAAGTATGATATTACCAGTTTCAGGTTCTGGCTTTATCTTAAATTTACTCAGTTGGTCTGTTTGTTCTCTGGCTAGCATACATATTCGATGACACTCTTCTTTCATCTCCTGGAAAATAGTCTCCAGATTCTCCCTACAAGATCAAAATTGCAAATTAAAGCATCAACCACTTCAGCTCGTTGTGACCTTTAATCCAGTCACACCCACAAACCAGAGAAAAAACAATAGCGTAAGCTACTTTTCTTGGATACCTTGTTCCTCAACATATGTATACACATTTTCGTTCTCCTCAGTAAAAGCAAGCAGAAAAGGGAAAAAAAAAATGTAGTCAAAGAGCTGTTTAGTCATATCATACACACAAACATTCAAGCTTAGGGCCTGACTCTGCAAGGACCCAAAGAAAATCCAGCCTTTACTTTTATTTATTTATTTATTTATTAAGTTCCCTCAGATCTCAGTGGAACAAGCTTTTCTTTCACAAGCATGAAAATACTGTTTGCATCCCATTCTAGGCAAAATAGGATGCTGCTGCTGTGAACACCAACTGTTTTCCATTGTTTTCTGTGGACTTCAGACGTCGTAGGGGAAGGAACACACAAGCATTTGCTACTGCTCCTTCCCTCTTCGTCTACCTGACATTTTGGAGAGGTGCCAGTAAACTCATTCCTCTGTTTTATACAGCATCACATGACTTCTCCTTTTATTTTGAGGGATCTCCTTTTAATTTTGAGGGATCTTTTTCATTATATCTTTTCTAGAATATCATGTGGCCATCTGATATTTAGTTATCAGCATTAAGACTGGTAGACGTAGCTCTCCATGCTGGTTTGAATTTTATTTGCCCAAAGACACCATATATCACATTATTCAGTTACTGATGCATCCATAAAATTCCATTGTGAAATTTTGATAAACTCGTTGAGCAGTTTATATTTCTAAGCATATCACGGATTTTATAAAATGAGCTATAACGATGAAAAAGTTAAGTTTGTGACAAGCTGGACTTGTGTTCTCTTTTGCATCTTTGTATCAAAAGAGCTCAAAAGGAGTTTTTCTTTAATCTGACGAATTGTTTTCCTTTCTATTGCTTAATCTTCAGCAATCAGGAGTGTCATAAACTGTGTTCCTACTTCTGCTGTGCTTCTCTTTTTGAAGACAAAGGTCTATCTGGATCTCATTTCAAAACAGAAACATCTACAGAAGGAGTTAAAGTTCTGATCATTTTTCAGATGTTTCAAGAAATAAGGAGTGAGAAAAGACCCTTACTCAAGTTTTTAATCAGAACTTTAGGATATATATATATACGACTAGGTGAACCATTCTTCATTTGCTAGACATTTGTGATACCATAGTCTTACTAGTGCTCCCAGTCATGTACCTCTTTCTAAGAAAGAGCAAAGGGAGTTATTAAGAGGGAGACAGAAGACAGGTAAAGTTTTTTTTTATTCTTTACATATACATCAGTAAGGACAAAAAAAATCATTATCACAGTCTTATTTCCCCTCTTTCTCATTATATAGCAGTAATGATTCAGACTAAAGATCCACACAGTTCACCTAGTCTGTGTTGGAGAGTGGCCAAAATCAGATGCCTTGGCAAGAGTATAAGACGACAGCAAGAATTCACGATACTTTTTCCTAATATTCTCCCAGCCTCACCTTTGAGAATCTTCTACTTGACCTCAGCAAAGGTTGTTAAGTGGTATTATTGCCTATCCTGTGAAAGATGCAAACCTAAATGTTTGGTCAATATTTTTCCCAAAACACTGGCAGAAGGGGGAATGCTTGCTTAGGAAATATACTGCTTTTGGTCCCTTGGTCATTGCCAGGGCTGGCTGGCCCCAGTTTACAGATAAACCTGGTTCCAAACTCTCATTTAGGATGGATCAGGCCAAGAATTATTTCTTCATGCTGACTATCAGGCCTCCTCCTGGCAGCGCAGCAGGCTCCTCTGCTGTGCTGCCATCAGTTAATCCATTATGGTTGTACGTTCCTGCTCTGAAGGGAGTTAATGCAAGGGAGTTAATGCTTATCCAAAACCCAGCATTAACATCCACTGTTATTTCCCACAGAGTTTAACCTCCTGCTGAACCAAGTGGCTATTTTTCTTCCTCCCAACTTAACCCTATATACTTGCAAAGCCCTGCTATGATTCCACATGGTTGCTGTCTTTATTTTCTTCTCACACTAGCTCTGATCTCTGCAGCCTTCCTGCCCTGCTGCTCTCAAATTTTTAAGGTACAGTGTAGAAATGATGGAAATAACAGGTCTTATTTAGTACCAGAAAAGACAATTAAAAGTAAATTGCAAAAATCCTGCAAAAATATTTACCTTTCAGGCACAGGTGAAATACCAGAGAACCCTAGAGATAATTCAGGCTTATCTGGAACAACTTTCTTACTTTTCACCTTGAAGTAAAACATGAAAGTATGGATCATAGGTTAGCATAATCATTTTGCTCTTCACCCAGATATGAATAAAAATGTCACAGTATTCTTCACCTAGTTGTTCTGGAAGCTCTCAAAACATTCACAAAATGACAAAAGCTTTTTTTTTTACTGTTTGTGTGAAATTCCTATTTTTAGTTTAGCTTTTAGCAACTCAGTGTGGCATTGCTCTGCTCATACTTCCTTGAAAGAGAAGTGGTTCTAAGTATGTTGTTTCATTGTAAGTCTGTTTTAATCACGTATAAGTTAAGATTATGTATTGTATATAAGCTTGTTACTGAGGTACCCAGCAATTTCAGCTCTTAAAAAAATCAATTTATTCGCAAAAATTTTCAATGAACACATCAAAAGCTAATGTGTCAAGAGTTCTCTCAGGTTTTTAGATGTTATTAACTTTGACTACCACCTTGTGGTTCGCTCTAGTATTACATATTCTTAAGTCAATGCCAGGTATTAAGAAAACTTCTTACGATAATCAGTCATTAAGCTGCAGTTCCACCAGATCTACATTACCAGATGGCCTGAGTATGTTCATATGTGCTCCACATCAGACGCAGAACTTGATCATATGTCTGTCAAATTAGCTGGTTTCAATACATTACTTATAACCACTGACCCATAGCCTACCTGGTATTAAAGTGCAACTGCAGCTCCTGTTGGCACATTTGAGCTGCTTTAAAGCTAACAACATTGGTTACAATACCTGCTGTAAGAAGTCAAGCAAATGCTTGGGAAGTCTGACAGCAACAAGTTAAGTGTTGCTGTGTTCCTCCTTTTAGCTACATTCACTTTAAATTAGCTAGCTAAAATATATTTACAGGATTGCATTCAGACTGCAGTACAGCTCTCTCAACTACATTTCGCTCTGGATGCTATTCTATAATAAAAACAGGGTGGGGTAAAAGTGAAAAAACCAACTCAATCTTGGTGAAAACTCCTGACTGAAAATTATAAAACTGAAACGCTGATCTTGAGTTTTCACAAACACTAACGCTATAATGACATAACGTAAAAATAATTAACGCACAAACCAACCAATGTACTAAATAACTCAGTGTCCTATGTTCTTTATATATTTTAATAATTTCCTAGTAACTATATAATGTTGAAATTTAAAATCATTTTTCTTAGAGTAATGAGTATAAACACATTTGAAAAAAGCAATCATTTACAAAAGTTTGGTTTTTCATTTTATCTCCACTTGTTTTTATCTTATCTTACCTCCATTTTGTATATTGGCATCTGTGTACCCTTTTGTGCTTCATTTAATTCTTTCAATTTGTTTTTCAGAGTTCGTATTTTATCTTCTTGGTTGGAAATAATAGACATAAGCTTCCTTTCCTTTTGACTGTTTTTGTCCTCAAGTTGCTTCAACTTCATGCTCTCATTTTCTAACTGTTCCTAAAAAACAATTTTAGAAATGCCAGTACAATTAATAGAACTGAGGTTTGTGGAATATCACTATTCAGCAGTTGAGAAAAAGCTAAATAAAGCTTCTGCAACATAAGTAAAGGCCAGTTTTATTAACTACATTATTAATTTTGAACTGATAGTGAAGACCTTCTACTGCTACACATAGATGTATCTGATCATAGATGATTACTCAAAACAACTATATGTTCTGAATTTATGAGTCATATTAGTGCTCATAAAAATAAAGATACCATCTTGATTCACTTACTGTACCATATACATTAGCATCTTATTTACAATATATTTTATGTTTATATATTATTTATTATATTTTTATATTTTATGTTTAATATATAAAATAATATTTCATTAATTTCAATCGATTTTAAACAATTTTAAAGAAGGTGATATTCTGCAGCTACCTTAATTTTTGAACAAACCCAAGAATATTGCAATGCTATCAAGATTTATGAAATAAAAAGCAGTGGCCGGCAGCATGTTAACTACAGATCTGGTAACGTGTGGAATTTTTATGTATGTTGTTTCTTTTGGTGGAATGAAGAATCATATAAGGAACATTTTTTTTTTTAATATGCACAAAGGTAGTCCTTGAATAATTTTCAAGAAACAACCAATGGTAAAAAACTGTGGCTATTAAAATCTTACAGTTGTCAATTTATGAAATCTCTGGAAACACTGATATTGAACTGCATCAAGCATCACAAAGACTGGCCTGAAGCCCCCTGTCTGTCTCTGCAACAGAAGTAAGCCCAAAGGGTTTACTCTGCAAGATGGAATGGAAGTGAAATGCAGTAAGATAGTCTGTAGACAGGTAGGGCAAGGCGAAGAGGAAAGAAGCAACTAAACGCTTTTCTGAGAAGAACATTTGTTTTATTTACAAATGGGACCTAAACAGATTGAGGTTGTGTGTTTGGAGATTAGGTAGGTAAAGGCTAATATTATAGGCTCTAAATTATAAGATATTAATATATTATCAGTGAGAAAACCAAAACTAGACAATGACAGCCATATCGGGATGGATCCAGAGCTGGTCTACAGAGACACCAGGTGGTTAAGCATGGATGTGTGCATGTGCAGCTGACAACAGTTTAATGCCAAGAAGTTGTCCTACCTGGATAAACAAACTCAGAAAAAATGGCTTCGAAGGCATTATTCTTAATTTAGTATCAATCATGACTTCATATAGTAAACTTAAGAGCAGAGCTTCAGTGCAGCTCTGGACTTGGGTGGGATCTCAGAGATCCAGGTTAAACCTCTTCTGCTCAGTGAGTTCAAAACTTTTTGTAAAATGGGATGTTTCTATCCTAGCAAAACTCCTCTCTCACCACCATCTGCAGATCTTACATATCCATTCATTCAAACACCTTTGAATTGACAAGGCTTTTCTGCTCTAGGTATTGCAAACCTCCTAATTCCTAGGGCTGGAGGACCCCTCTTGCATGCTTTGCACTTCTGGCAGGTGTTGTGGGGAAATGTATAGAACTCATAGGACAGATCATGAAACACTTTCTACAGTCTTCCAGTGTGGAATCTGTACGCTGCATCATAGTAGCTAAGAATCCAGGGAAACGTATGAAAAAAAAAAAAAAAAGATAGCAGCAAAAGAAGAAAAAAAGAAGAAAGATTTTCAGATACAGTTCTGAAAATAACAAGACATCTGAAGACTTTAGGCCAAAGGACCCCAAAGAACATCAACTTCAGTAACATGCTACAGCAGCTAGGTTGGATTTTCTCAAAAGGCACAACAAGAACACTAAAGCACTAAGAGACACAGAAAGTACAGAGCAAATTAAGTAAATATCTGATGAATGAGAAAAGACAATCATACCTAGCATAGTGGGGAAAAAAGTAACAACTTTTGTTGAGAGGAGATGGAGGCATGCATTAAAGTATTTTTAATAGATCTGAAAATACTTGGAGGAATGTTATAGCAGGGCCAGAAGCTGGACATAGTTTTGTAACTATATACCTTTTCCATGTTATTTTAAGACTACAAAGGTCTGAAAACAATGACGCATCCTGAGAATAATAATAAAAACATAGCAGCTACAAAGAAAGCTTCAGTATTGGTTCATGTACAAAAGAAACATGAAAACATACAGCAACTCAGCTCATGACCAGTTTAGTTCATGCATTAAGCCACAGTTAAATATGCATAGGGCTAAGCTGTTACTCCTCCACTTGGGTCATGCAGAGCAAACCAAAAATAGTTACCAGGGAGTGCTCTGGTCATCTAAGACAGCACAAAACAAACAGTACCTATGGTACGGGGAACTGCATTTTGCCATCCCAGGAACACAAAGGCAGTAATATTCCGTGGTGTGGGTTCACAGGCCCCAAGCCACCACAGAGCCATTATTTGGTCACAGGGTTCCCAAACATTCCCTGGTCGAATTCCATTTCCCTTTCAAAAAGCAAATGGGACACTGCTTCTCCTGTATTTTCCTTTTAAAATGGGATGCTTGGAAATCCCAACACCTAGGAAAAAGTTTATGTCAAACACTTGCCCTTGAAGAACAACTCTATCTTAAGGATAGTGAATTAGCTCTATCACTGAGCCTGTGATACAGCATTGATCTGCACACATCATTTATCCGTTTGGAACTACTACAGCTCCAGAAAACATGGACTTTCAAAAGCTTCCAGACAACTGGGAGCATTGCAGTAACAGCCAGTAGCTCTCTTTCATTTCTCCTATCCTCGCCAACAGGAAGTGGCGACAAGATTTAAGAAAACAATGAGAAAAGCCACGTGGGAACCAATGTGAGAAGAGCCATTCAACACGTTGCAGTGAAGATGTATCAGTGCATACCAATGTAAGTTGTCACTCTTGTGAAAGAGGAAAAACACTGGTGAAATTATTACACCTTTGGGGATCTTTCGGTAATACAAGCCTTCATACGTTGATCATCTTACAGTTTCTAATACTGACTGAGTTTGGGTGTTTGCAAACAATGTGGTAACATCTATAAACTGTGTTAAGTTTTAGCTTAATGCCATAACAAGTACGTCACCCAGGTGACACCTGCTCAGTTAAGTACTTGGCCACATAATGGATCTTTTATGAATGCTGGTATTATCACCCAGCAGAGAGGCTACATCTGTACTACGAACAGATCAATACCTTTTCTTTTGGAGAGGCCTTATCTCATAGGATATTCAGGTTGGAAGGGACCTCTAAGGTTCTTCAGATCAACCTCCTAATCAAAGCAGCGGCTGGAACAACATCTCTCAGCAACCTCTTCCAAAGCCTGGCTGTCCTCATGGGGAAAAGTTTTCCCTTATGTCCAGTCTGAACCTCTCATGTATCAAATGCCTGTTGTCTCTCATCTTCTTGCCATGCCCCACTGTGAGGAGCCTGGCTCTGTCAGCCCGATAACCTCCATTTAGGTATTGGAGAGCTATTAGTTTCCCCCGAGTCTATTCTACAGGCTGAACAAGTCCAGTTTCTGCATCTTCTTCTCACAAGGTACATGATCAAGATCTCAGATCCTTTCCTGCAGAGCTGCTCCACAGCCAGTCAGTCCACAGACCGTGCTGCTGCAAAGACAGGTCCCTTTATTTTTGCCTGAAGTGTGTTAAATGGCTTGTTTCACTGGCTTCCTAGGATAAATAAACTTTCAGATGGTTTCAAGGAAAAACACTGTTCAACTTACAAACTACTCTAAGTGGTTTCAGGGAATATTAACTGTAATGACGTTTAACAGCTTAGCCACAAACTCTTCATTATTTTGGGGCAGAGATAGCCTAAACAGATGAAGCAATAAAGAAAAGGCTACCAATACCAGAACTTCTTACAGCATGTAGCAGTGCCTAGCTAATCCTAGTACGTACATTGTATCAGTAGCAAAGGATAGCTAAATACATAGACTTGTCAGCATAAAATCATGAAGTACAGCTTTCTTTGTGTCAAAGATAGAAAAAATGACACTAGAGAAGCAGATATTGACTGGAACACAACTGTACAAGACTGCTGCAGTAGCTGCTCTTAGTTATTTAAGTCACTTTAGTCTCCCAGTTTTGAGCACAAAGATGACTACCATACATCTACCACTCCTTTGCTTACAGCCTGCACAAGGAAACCTAAACATTTATTGTAGGATGAACAATTTTGTATACCATATGCATTATTCATTCCTGGCACATAGTTTCTTCACCTTTTTTGCGGCACAAGAAATTCTGATCAACAAACTCCACACAGTGTTTAATACTGAGGTTCCTGACAGAGGAAAATATGAACATGAGCATGTTTTCTTGTCACAGGTATTGACTTAGCTTCATGTTTTAGGACATTACAAGGATTCTGATGTCTGACTCTGTACTAAAACTAGCACAAAGAAGAAGCTTTGCTTGACATCTGTTTGCTGGACAGCTTTGGCTCTGAAACAGCAACTGGATCCACATTCTTCCTAGTTAATAAAGTTGAGCCAGGTGGTACCGAAAAACAGCATCTGAAAAGGCAGCACGTTAGGACCCTTTGGTCTCCTCAAGCAGAGGACAGAAAATATCTGGTAATTTTGTATATAGTTTGGTACCGACCATCAAGCTAACCACTGCCTGACCCAGTCACCTCTTTCAGTGAAGAGGAATGTGAACAAAGAAAACATTTTATGATACACTGGCAACAAAATTAGACAACAGCAGGTAAAATAAAAAAGTATGGCCAAGTTTTTGAGGTTGGAAAACAGAAAAGCTAATCCCTAACTCATTTTAAACACAGTCTTTAATTATGTATTATCCAGAATTGTACATTTTGCAAGCCTGAAATTTTTGCTGGAGAAGTAGAATAAAGGAGTTAATGAAATGGAGGACAATGGTTATAGACATCTTATTTGGTTTAGAGCAGAATGTGAATAGAATGTGGTTAGAAAAATATAGGCTTTCAAATAAAATATGTGAGCTTCCAAATTTGAATAGCCAAAAAAAGCCAATACTTTATTGAATTAGATACAAGATAACTACACTGGGTCAGTGGCAGGACAATGACTTTTTGGTCTGAAAGAAGTCGAAAGATGATGTCTAGGGAAGAGTACTAGAAAAAAGGAGGCATTCGTGATACGTCCTTTAATAAATTCCCAGACCTTCTTAGCCATAGTTCCTGCGTTTTTATTAAATCAATAGATTTATCTTCCATGAAGTTGTCCAATTTTCCCCTGAAGCAGGAAGCTCTACTTTTTGACTACCTGTCATGTGAAGAATCAGCTCTATTATTATTATTTTATTACTTTTACTTCGTTTATTCAGGAAGACAGGGACTGTGCCTGGGCTTAAGTGCACATAGCCTATATAGTTGCTAATCAATTCTGCATGGAGTTATATCAGAAATCTTTCCATTCATGGCACAGATGAAACAAAATCCAGATGAACTGCCTATTGCTGAGAGGCAGCTGTAATAACTGACTAAACCAAAATGCAGATAAAGACAAATAACATATTCCATTAACAAAATAGCCCCTAAAAATAATGATTCCTGCCTCTCATGCGTTGCCTGTAATGTACTGTATAGATCACAAAACTTCTCAGTGTTTCCCCATATGAGAAAAGCAGATAACACAGCTCCCTTTCTCATACTCATTGTATGACTAAGTTATGTAATACTATTGTCCTTGAACATTCAGAAACAAGAATAAAGAATATTAGGCTTGGTTACATCTCCATATGCAACTGTAAGACATAATTATTATCCAATTTAAGACAGAGAAATGCAAAAATATGCAAAGGTATTCCATCAAAGAATTAACCCTTCAACTGTGTTGTACGACAAATAAAATACAAAGATTAGGAAAGAAATAACATTTTGTGATTGCAGATTTTAGTGTAGAAAAAATATATAAAGACTTCTTTTTTAAATAAAAAAAGGAGTGTATATAAATCTTTGTCAACAGTAAATTTAAAATGTTTGGAAAGGCTTAGTTTTAAATGAGATTCCTTCAAGATAATTAAATAAACAGCAGTAATCCAATACAATTATTTTAAAATTAACATTTCTGCTTAAAAACTGCATTTCTGTGAATTTAGCATAATTCATTTGTTCATAGCTCAGGCTTAGGAAGCAAATTCTGAAATTAACTAATTTTAAATCCAATGCCTGATTTTGTATAGGTATTTTTAACATTGCCTTACAGGGTCCCCGTTATGGAGATTCATATTCAAAAATAAGAGATTCCTGCATTACGTGACAGCTCCCCAAAACACAATAGGATGACTTAGGGTAAGAAGAATGCATCTTTGTGCATCTCTGTCACTGTCTTTGCTCAAAATGCAAAATCCATTCACGGTATTTCCTGTCTATTCTACACTACTGTTTTATTCTTATTCCTGTTACTCTCAACAGGTTGTAATGAAAATTTAGGTGTTACTTCAGTGAATAGGTGAAGAGGGAAGAAGAGACATTGTATTAAAACTGGCTATTTAAGAATCAAACACATCATCAGCATCTCAGAGCAATGGCTAGTTTATTTCCCACCCCATTACTTTTTGAGTGCAGATTCTCCGTTTCTTCTTGCAAAAATATGCAGACTGGCTGCAATGTGAATAGCTCTCGTGAGAGAAAGAGGGAGCCCCTTCTTGACCACTGGTTTTGGCAGGTTAAGAAATAAATAAGCAAGTTCCTACTTTCTGATCAAAATTATTCTAGGGAGCTTGAGCAAACAACAACTGCACTCAGAAGGATCAAAGACAGATGCTTAGTTCAACTAACCAGAGTACAGGGCACCACACTTGTGCACTTCAGGTGAGGATCTTGTATTGGAAGAACAGTTCAAAGGCACCAGTAAAAATCTCAGTTCTCTCTTTAGCTTCTCATAGTATCATCACGGCACAAATGCGATCTTATGCTAAACATGTTGCAGATGACCATACCTTTAAGAGTCTTTCTCTTCGCTTTGCTACGTTCAGTTTTTCAGAGAGCTGGCTAAAAGTTAAGTTGGAGGTTTCAATGTCTTCATGCATCAGAATGTAGGGATGCACATTACCTTAAAATAAAAAGCAGCTGATTGTCACTGCATCTTTCCCCTGCCAGCTTCTAAGAACAAGCAAAATCAGAATACGCTGGGCTTACATTAACTTCTCTGTTTTCTTTGAGCAAACCTTCATACTAAACAAGCAAGAGAAGCCCAATTCTGTGCATAGAGACAATGCAAGACTAATCTAGCAATAACGAATGTACATGTATTCTTAAAGTAAAAGCCAACCACTTTGCTAGTATTTATGAAAACCAGGAGTGTTAGGCTAGTGTGAATAAATATTTAATGAGCATGGCAGATTAACACATGGTTACTTTGACTCTTTTCTCTTATTTGTATAATACAGTCAAACAGTAGAAAATTATCCATCAATGACTATTTGAATTGAAAGAGAATTATCCGCTTATAAAGCTTTAGTTATCCAATAAGATCAGCATCACAAGACTTGTCTAACATAAAAGATATAACCACAGCATTCGCATCTAGAACAACCTATGAGCTAAACTTATTAACAGATAATTGTAAAATTAATGTGACGTTTTTAATCTAGTAGATGATCTGAACCCATATTTTCATAACTTTTATTGACTTCAGTGTGAGCAGGTTCTACATCTAAAGAAAATCTCACCATTTCTTGAAGAGGATACAGAGAGACCTCAGAAGTGTTGCATTTTATAAATAGATTTTGAAACAGCACATTTGTGTTAACTCTCACGTTCACAGAAGAGTATGATAGTGCTTTGAGAGATGTATATTGTAAAAGCTGAAGCAACAAAGTCAAAACTATTCATCAATGCAACACAGCATAAAAAGAAATAATGTGCAGACTGGAGTACATACCTCTATTAGCATTCAGAGCAGCTAACTGTGAATTCAGTTTTGCAATAATGCTGTTTTGAAGCTCTATCTGTTCCTGCTGTTCACGTATTTGCTGCATGTAGTTCTCTGTCTGCAAATATAATTTAATTAGCATTAATCTCATTTGTTTTGACTAGGGGTCTCCTATTTAGCATATAAAAAACAGTTCTGATTTTTAAAGATGATTGTAGTTGTGGACCTCTACATGAAAACCCAATTATGGTCACCTTTGGCAAATCTGTACTTTTGAGACTGCGCTGATTAGAAAAGGTAATAATAGCAAATAAATCCTGATTTTAAGTAACTGTTTTGACTGTAGTAGTTATAAAGGATAGGATAACTTAAGTATAGGAATCTTCATTCATAGCCATAAAACGCATCAGGTTCAAAGTTAAAATTATACTATTTACTTCTGCAGAATGCTGGTCAGCTAGTTTATCCATAAAAAGACGTAACTTTCTTCCCCCATATTTTCTAACAAATAAATTATATAGAAATTGGCTTTCAGAAAGCTAGATTTTAAATTAAATCAACACTGCTTATTCCCTACAACAGATACTTTATAAGTAACTAATTGCCTATGTACAGAGATTGTGCCTGTTCCTTTGAATGTAGTAGACTTGTTTTTCTAACCTAGAAAATCGGAGGGAAAGCAAGCAAGCAGAAAATAAAAGTAGGCAATCGGCCCCATTCTTCTTCTAGGTATACTCTATCTTGTGCTATAACCAGGCTATACAGAGCCCAATAACCAGGCCATACAGAGCCTAATAAGGCTGCTCACATTTCACTGAAGTGTGTAAATGTTGTTAGACAGTCAGTTAATTGAACACATGGTCAAGTGGCAGGAAGACGCTAATATTCAAAAACTATTATTTCATTAGCACATCCCTAATGTTGCAGTTACAGTAGCGCTAAAAACAAGCGAGAAAACTTGTGAAATCCCAGCAAGGAAACTTGCAGGAATGCACTGAATTTGTCTGGAATTAAGAATATGCCTATTACCAAACAGGGCAATACCTGGGACAAGACCAGGTATGTTTTCACTTCTATTCATAATTTATCCATACTGCTTTCTAATTCTCTGATCTCAGTCATGTTTAAATTCCACGTGCCCCTACTGTCTGTGAAGTAGGCAGGAATAAACCTAGAAACAAAAATTATTTTAAAAGGCCAGGTAGTAGTTGTACTATGAGAGTTTAAAAAAAAAAAAAAAGTGATCAAAGAGCAGTACACTCCAGCAGCTACAAGAGACCTCATGAAGCAGAAAAATCACTGAGAACCAAATTGAAAATGTACAACAGCAATGTCTTGTCAACACTTCTGTACAGAGCACAGACATGACAGCTAAAACAGACAGAAGAGAAGATGCTTTTGACAGCCAGTGTGCACAAATTATTCCTTGAGTCAGATGGCAGCAACAAGTTACCAACTAGAAGATCTGCATGACAACCAACCATCCATCTGTATCAAACACCATCTGGCCGAGATGACTCTGGCTTCTGTGTGCTTGACATGGCTCCCAGCTCTAGAGACTGGCAAAACAAGTGGCCTATCGGTAACTTAAGTAGTAAACTGTTAACAACAGAATGGTGGACAATCCAACAATGTGTGAAGGCCACACAATGAACAGAAGAATTTACTATAACCAGGCACTGTACAAAGGTCAAACCAAACTCATGGTTTTTGAATAAAAAAAAAAAAAAGAAAAACAACACAAACAAAAATACCCCAACTAGGTATAGTATCAACTCTTCCTGAAAAAATACTTTCGTTCTCTTCTGAAGTCATGGAATCCAACTACTGAAAGTTTGATTAGGGCAAAAATCTGAACTAATGGTAATCCTTTACGAAAGGATTTTGTCTTTGATTTCTGAACCAGAAAAAATGCTGAGAGAAATACTGCAAGCATTTAGGTCACTTAACACTCTCACATGCTTTCCTGGTTTTCTTCCATAGACTTTAGAAAAGCTATCTCCTGACCTTGTATTCGATGTTTTCTTTCTAGGGCAGAAATGTCTTTCAGGTACTGTTAGATGCCCCAGAAGTATTTACTTGACTGGTTTTCCTTCAAAGAATTATTTTTTCATCATAAGAGACAAAATTCAAAAGATTCCCAAACATTCTAAAGTGTGTTGCCTTGTGTTAAGTTAGTTGCAATTTCAGCGCAAAATGTATCTGACTTGCTCCTTGCTCTCCTTAAGTGCAGAAAACTCTACAGATTCGCATCAGCGCTGCTGCAACAGACTATGAATGTAGACAGGCTGTACAGTGGATAAATGACTTGATACCTGTTCTGCAGTGCCTTGACTAGTTTTGCCATGAGAGGGGACAGCAAGATTGTACCCAGCTATCAGAATGCTCTCTTGTAGACATTTCCTTACTCCCAGTTCTCCTACTGCTTCCACAACTTGACACCGAGTATGGTTCACCTGCCCCTGAACAAAGTCCCAGCATACCAGTTCTACTGAAGTATCAGAAAGTCCTGTAGCATCAAAAACATTCAAGCCCTGCAGTAAGCTAACAGATGTTTCATTGCTGGGCAGAATACACACAAAAAAATTTGTACCACAAAGCCCCAGACTGATAGCTTTGCAATATGCTAGCATATATGATAAATCCTAGAAGAATTTTGGCTGAAAAAATGTTTTTTTACAACAGCAAACTAAGTAAAAATTCAAAGGTGCTCCTTACTAGTCAGAATGCCTCTAGAATCTGTTTCTGTTGCTTCATAATTAAAGAAAAATTGTATAGATTGATTATTTTTTAAAAATCAATACATATTCTAATCATTTTAAGGTAAGTTTGCTGTAAATGTTTCAAGATCTATTGTCCTAATAGCTTGCACAATGCGTAACACATCAGAGTTCTTTGGCTTTTAGATCATGTAAGTTAGTAATTCATGTGGCATATTTTCCTACTAACACAAAATGATTTAATTTAAGCTATTCAACAGCTTAATTCAATTAAGCTATTTACAGTAGAAACTTGAAAAGTCATTTTTGAGTAAAGCAAATAAATTTCAAGATATACTTCATTAAAGCTGGGTAACTTGTATATACGTCTTTGCCACTTACATTAAAATACTTCATTAATCCTTCAAAACAGAAAACACTTTCCTCACCTTTAAAATTAAAATAAATAAATAAATTAAAGGTTGAAAACCAGAAACCCACCTACTACATTCACACCTTAATGAGTTACTGTGCAGTTTACTGGCCTGGTCTTATAACTGTGATTTTCAACTTTTAACAGATGCAATCAAGTGTGCAGAGCTAAAGTGAAACTGAAATCGACAAGTACCACAGTCCTCCACGGAAAGGATGGCTTTACAAACACAGTTCAGAACCCAACACATACTTTTTGCTGTAGCTCTTTCACAGCATGGTCCCTATCCATGCATGCTTGTCGATAGGCTTCATAAGCTTTGTTAAGCTGCTCCCCAATGTTTTTGTCCATAATTCCCAATGTTGTTTCATCACTGAAAGGATGGTCAGGTTAAAAGACCTGAAAAGTAATCAGAAGGAAAGAGAGAGAAAGCTAAGAAAAAAGAAGTATGTAACTAAAAACATATGTAACATCACTTGCATTAATATCAGATTGAAGTAATATGTGCGGTATGCTTGAGCATTAATGCACATAATAGGTTGAACTATAGCTCTGCTTACCTCAACATTTAATTCTATGTTCAGGGACAGGTTTAAACAAAAGCTAAGTAGAAGCAGGTTAACTTTGAATCAAATTCTGGATGTACAGAACATGTAAATGTATGTGTAGTTACAGTGTTTGAGGGCTGGGACTTACAATTGGTGCAGATCACCAGTTACCTGATTTTATGACATTTCCAACAGTTTCATGTTTACGCAATTCAGAAATAACAGACATCATTAAAACAAAACAAAGCAAAATCCAGCTTTTGGCATTAAACAATAAAAAGGTTAAAGTTCAATAACATTAGGTCACATCCACCTAACCTGTTCTATGCCATATTTGAAAACGGCAACACACGCAAGAACAAAAGGTGAATTAAAACATCTTTTATCTAAAAAATGAGTAATATCAACCAGTAAGAATTAGAAAGACTCAGACCTTTTCACACATTACTATCAACTTTTTACTCTTTGTGAGCAATTTCAGTATCAGCTCCTGAACATAAAGCTCATGAATGTTGAGGCCTAAGACTACAACAATATCAACTGGTCACAGACTTCAATTTCAAGAGAGAGTGAACTTTGCAGACACAGGTCCTTTGCTTCTATAATAATAGATGACATAAATTATAGGATTAAAATTTATCACAATGTAAGTACAGTAGAGGATAAGCTAGTGTAGTCTCAAAAACAGAAAAAAAGGGCCAGCCTCATGAAAAAAAAAAAAAAAAGAAACAGTAATTCACGTCTCCTCTCCTAATTAAATATCAGCATGGTTACCTCACAGTACAAAGTATGGCAAGCCACTATCACCTATCACTATCTTCTGCATAAACCACAGACACTTAAAGAAAGTGGGGCAGTCAAGAGAGGATAAGCCATAGCAAGAAGGGTATGAGGATAACTTGTCTTGGACTCTGGTCAAAATCCTAAGGACTGCTGCTTGAAGCTTTTGTTCATTTTTTCTTGCTCTTGAATATCTTTTATATCATTGATGCTTAATACAGAAAGGTGGTTTGACTTTCTGAGAAGGTGCAATGGAGTACTGTAAGGATGTTGCATCTCTTTGTCCTGTTAACGTTATTTTAATGATGTGTGCATATTGCAAGAGCAATTGTATCTCACCTACAGCATGACTGTACTTTATTAGCGGCAAAGTAAATTCTTTAACAGCTTGGAAGAATTTAGGGACCCTTTGATACAACAAGTATTGTTGAAATTCAAGTTTATAAGTTTTGTGTAACACCTACATTGTTTCATATAAAAGATTTTTGTTTTCTAAACACCAGTTCACTAGTTTATAATCTCAGTTCCATGTTTAGTGTCTCAAAGCACCATTACTAACACAAACTAGTTCATCCACCCTCTCCCTCCCTCAAAGAGTACCCCTCCACTAACTGCAATATTCCTTCTAATACTTGGGACGCATCTTTAAATAAATGGATAGACTTTCTTTCAATTTCAAATGAAGGACTGGTTTATGTAGTTCAACAAATAAATTTGACTGCGGGGGCAGGTACTAAACTGAGGAAGGGTATTGTTATGGCTCAAAGTGATCAGAAATGTGCTCTCACATTCCTTAAAAAACTTGCAGAGTTTGCACTGATGTTGATTTTGTACTTTTCTGAAGTTCTCCAGAAGACACTTAACTTGTAACAATTTACTTTAAACGTACAGGACACTATAGTTTATTAAAGGTAACTTCAAAAATTGACTACGGCAGATTTAAAAGACTATGTTCAGCTTCTAACAGAGGGAATGGGGTTCAGATCCAGACAACTCACGGTTCGTAGAAAATGAAGGTGTTTATGTCATTCATGCAAATTCAAATCTCAATTTGGAAAAAACAGCACTTTAAATTTTTACCTAACTTCCAGCCTTCTACTGATTGATTGAGACTACAAGTATTACCAAAAAGTTCTACTCTTATCTGGACTGCTGGTACCAGAAATAATCGATGCAGCAGACAGAATTGTAGCACTGTGCCTTATTTTCTACTCGGTAGGTAAGAATAAGAATGGTTATTTATGGTCGAATTCTATGAAAAAAAGTCCACAAATCTTAATTTACTGGTAGCTCCCTAAAACTCAGACTCCATGCAAGAAGAAATCAATAAAAGTAATTACTAGTGACACTTAGAGATGGAACTGTTACCAGAGGAATTGTCCTGTATTCCCCTATACTCTTGACACTCATTTCTGCTTCCACCCCACCCTTCTCTTTCTGCAAGCACAAGTAGATTTACTGTAACCCATAGCAGTGAACTGATCCAGCTTAAAACTAAGTGCTAAAGGCGTTTTTACTGTGTTATTTTAATGCAGATCAGTTTCATGGACCACTTCAAATTGCATGATAACACAAATGCCTGTGTCAGTAGAAGGAAGCCAACGTAGGAGCAGAAAACATAAACAAAAGGCAGACAGAATTCCCGTTTTCAATGGCAGCACTGGCTTCAAAATTGTACCACGAAGTCTTGGGCATGTAATGGTAATAGAAGCCTACACTGCCACAGAAAGAGATACTCCTACTTTCCCCCATCTCAGGCCATGTATTTTTGCCACCTATTTGTACCAATGTTAGTGTTTCTGTGCTAAGCAGTTGAGTTGTGCCGGAGAACTAGCTGCCTACTTCCTCAAAAAAGACAAACAAACAACAAAAAAACCAGGAGCAAGGCTGCTGGAGCACTACAACCAACACAAGGAGGCAGTGGGAACATGACAGTAGCCGTGGGCAGGACTGCAGCAGTCTAGATTTACATTGGATTAACCTGCTCTGTAGTCACACCCTGAGTTGCCTGCTGCTGGAATAAATAGATAACATAAGAAGCAGTTATTTCATATCCAGAACTCCTTGCAATTAGAACAAACTGGCTCCTTTTCCCGCTTCTCCTCCATAGGCATCAATATTTATCAGGGAAATTGCCAACTGTTCCTTGTCAGTTGCTCTGCTCCCTTCATCCAGTTAGGAGGAAAAAAAAAAAAACAAATATCCCCACTATTTTAACCAAGCTTAGTTATGCTGCATCCATATAGCAACTGCAACACGTTCAGCCCAAAGCTGACAACCCTGATCTTTAGCAAACTGACATTCTAGATGTTCATTAGATCCTAAAGATTCTTCACAACTATTAACTGCAATGTGGGGTCAGAACAGATGCAGCAATACAAAATGCTACATTCATTCTACCAAGGACAGAATTAGACAGAGATTAACTCCAGAGTTTGTCTGATAAGGGAGTCCTGTAGATGTGAGTAGCTTGGAGTGTTGTGCTGCCAGGTCTATGGCAACGAGAACTAGAAGTTCATCTTTGAGTAAGGACTTGGACACTGGAAAACAACTGGGTATAGCAAGTGTTGTAAGACAAACCTTTAAGTAAACAAACTCAAGGAAACCTGCACATGCTCTAAAAATACTTGCTTCCAATGAAAAACATTTCACTGATACAGGTGGGAAAAACCAGCAGCAGTAATCTGAATTTTCTGCAAGTCCAATGCCAAAAAAGCCCCAACACAAAGATCACAACATTCTGCTGCGTACATCCTGAAATCCCAGCACCACAGATCACTACAGAGACACAGGTGTTTTCACAGTGCCTCAGAAAAGACCTTCAATTCTGAAAAATAAGGCTTTCGCTAATCATGTGTATACAGACATTCATTCATAATACACATGCCTACCTCTCACAGGTTCATATGAGAACATAGATGCCATCCAGAAGCAAGTACTTCTCTACACATTTCTGCTTTCAAAACAGTTTCTTCAAGGGAAATATTTTGTAAGTTACACTGCCATCATCTTGGGAACTGGAAACCTGTTGAGGCAATCACTTGTGAGAGCCTGAGAGCTCCCCGCACTTTCGGTTTTATTGTTGCTCTGACGGACAGGATCCCTGCCCCGCAGGGGCGCGCGGACTCAGCCGCCCAGACGAGCCCCTGCCGCCACGCCAGCGCTACACCCTCCGCGCTCAGGGAGAGAGGTGCGGGTTACCGGAGAGCTGGGGCGGCACACCCACCCCCGGCTGTTATCGTCCGCGCTGCCAGCGCGCTTCTTTCTGTTCCTCCGCTCGCCGGAGCCGCGGGCGATGCCCCCCCGGCAGCGCGCCCGCTGCCCCGCGGCCCCCCAGCAGC
>VXAA01005609.1:114164-167104 GCA_013399115.1 Anseranas semipalmata
CAGGCAGCGCGGAGCTGGCCTCGCCGTCCCCGCGCAGCGACCGGCGTCTTTCGGCTCCCCCCGGCTGTCCTGCGATGCCTCTTCGGCCTGGCTGCAGCCCTCCCGCCTCGGGCAGGGGCTGCGCCGGGGTGCTTGTAAGAAGCAGCCCCCCAGGAGTTCCGGGGGCCCTTCCTATTTCAGTCTTCCTATGAATGTGTGCGGTATTGGCAAATGGCAGTGCTTACGTTCGTAGCGTAATTAAACTTTGTCATGCTCAGAGTACGTGCTGTCTAAAGGGCCTTTTACTTCTGTAGGTGACTAAGGTGGCATTCTTCCCCTGCATTTAATTCATGGAGGCAATGGCTTTTATACATAAGAATATATTGAAAATACATTTAACAATTTTAATGTCGCTGCTGCTACAAGCCCTTATTTCTCCAGGTCACACGTAGGAGTACATTTTTCCTGACGGTGTGTACGAGGGTGAGAGTTGCTGGGAGAAAATGCAGGATTCCTTACCTCCGTGCACAGGGTACAGTCCCAAAGCCGGCGGTAGAGAGGCGTTGCAGAGTCTGAGTCAGCCTCATCTGGCCCCGAGCCCCAGCGAGGGGATGCACTCCGTCGGGCCGGGGCGTTTCTTCTGCCAGGGCAGAGCTTTTCCCATTGCCTGCTCGCGGGTCAGAATCGGCGTTACTGCCTCCTGCATTTCAGCTGGAAAAGCAGCCTTGCAGACCTCGGTGTGTGCCCTTGGAAGCTTGGGGACAGAGCCCAAACATAGCCCCAGGCATTGCTCTCCGTACTTTTTGGAAGATTATTTCTATTATAATTTACTTTTCCTGCTAAATCTTTAACACCTCTTTTGGTCTGTTTTGGCCATTTTTAAGACTAAAGAGACTCGTAGGCAGATAGGTTAATGAGCCGATAAATGCACTTCCTGCTTAGCCACTTTTAAGAACTTTGGGTGAGGTTCAGAGCGGGATTGCTGAGTTAGCGTGTTTCCAAGAAAGGGGGATTCAGTTTCCTCTTCCAGAGGCCTTTAGCTTAACAAAGTGTTTGAGATGCCCAAGTTCAGGTTTAATTTAACCAGGGCTTTGTTTAAAAAAAGGAAGGAAAGAAAGAAAGAGAGAAAGAAAGAGAGAAAGAGAGAAAGAAAGAGAGAAAGAAAGAAAGAAAGAAAAATGCCATTACTTCTTTTTAATTTCTACATGTTTTATTTTTATTCGGTCTTCCCAAGTAGTTCTGCACTTAAAATGATAATGGATATCTCATTTAGTAACTGAAAATAATAATTCTTGAATTCAGATCAATGTAAGTAAATATGATTTAACTGAAGTTATATTTAAAAAGGGATAATATGTAGAAAAATACAAGTAGGTTATCTGATGATAAAATAGTATCAACTAGGATTATGGGTACATGAATTTGAACAGAGACATAACATATATACCATCTGTGAAACACTGTCATTGCACATGTTAATGGTTCTGTAGGAAGCAAATTTTGTTTATTAAATTCTAGAAATGCACTTAATGTAAATTTGCTGTGAAGGTCTCAAACTTGACAGCAAAACTGACAGCCATCTACAAACATAGCTTAGCTTTTCAAAGTCATATGCGTTAATCTCTTGGTACTTTATCAGTAATATCCTTTCACAGTAAAGCACTAGAGAACCTGGTCTTTCCTCTACCTTCGTTATTTAGTGTTTTTTTTTTTCTTTAATACATTTTCCCCAATAGAATAAAGTGTATGTTACAAGCTTTACATTAGCCCATGTCGACATTCTTAGGGATTTCCAACTCCTTGAATAAACAGTTAAACAGAAGAATAGAAAGAATACCTGTGAAATATAATATAAAATCTATATTCTGTAGTTAACTTGATGTCTGACTTTGGTCTTTTAAAGGAAGAGTGGTTTCTGCTTTACAACCAATTATTTTTGCCCTTTTCTTCCTCATGTTGCTTTCTTTTTATGTTTTTTTTTTCTGCTTCCTCTTTATTCTCTGTATTTCCTTCCCTACAGCTATTCCAGTAATGACTTTCTGTATTTCAGTTTCACATTAACGTTTGACATTTTCATGTCATTATTAAGGCAAAATTGCTTTCATATATGTAGTCTTTAATACAGAAGTGGGAAGAACAAGGATATTTCAGTATAGTTAAAAACAATTTAAGGTTTTAGTAATCTGCTAATCTTAAAAACTGTTGCAGGTCACTTATCTAGAGTTTGGGAGTGGTGGTAAAGAGGTTCACATCTGTATTATTTAATTTCACTTTGTCTTCAGACTCAGTCTTATTTTGACTAAATATACTTAGAAACAGTTCTTTTTTATTGGGAATTAGCAAGTTGATGCTTTTTCAGAGTTTTTACTCTGGGGATGACATGACTAATGTATTAACTCATTGGTCAAACTGTGTTCAAGAATTGAGAGGAGCTGATTGTTTAAGGTAGGCTTGCAGTGCAGCAGTTGCCAGAAGGCTGTATTTCAGTAAAGGTTTCAATCGACTCCTTTATACAGTTAGAAGCTTCTAAATACAAATTGGCTGCTACCAGCTGTCAAGAAAGAGGTTCGGGCGGTTCTGGGGACTTGTCGGTGTAGCCATGCGTTCAGACACTAGGTGGCTCACGTCAGATGTTCAAACCTTTCCCAGAACGGTTCGGCTGTGGCTCCGCAGACCTGCAGAGTGCAATGCCGGGTGCCGAGAGGCTGTGCCCCGCTGTCGGCACTCGGCCCTTTCAATAGCTTTGTTGTTGTCTCAACAAAATAAAACGCTTATTTTGCTACTGAAATACCTTTCCTGGGTCAGAAAAGGAGCGCTGTGGATTAATTTAGGATGAATGTTGTAGTTCCACAGTAGTAAGGTGAGGCTGAATCTTTTTTTTTTTTTTTTTTTCCTTTTTCCCCAACAGCTTGAATAGTTAGCTAACGAGCCTGTGGAACTCTGAGCATACACAAAACCTGGTTTCCAGAAACTAACTAAAGAATATTTAATCAAAGTGTAGACGTACAGACTAGGTGCAATGTAAGCAAAGTAAAAGTAGTGTTAGTACAATTGTAAAGTTTGTAGCTCCTCTTTTTCTATATATCCATATACTGAAGTTGACAAGTATGATTTACTCATTGTCTTTCCAAACTATAGAAACCAAAGGTTTGGATCACCTTATAAGTAACATCTTCAGGAGTATTTTCTTTTCTCAGCTTTTTAGTAACAGTAAAGGCAATTTTTATGTTATCTGGGAGGAGTGTAAACAGAGTTATGAAATGCGGTTCTGTGTTTCAGCACTGGTTATGACTAATATTAGCTGGGAACTTCCACTGAGAAATACCCAACCGAAGAACTTCCTCAAATGCGACTGCAAGCAGCCAGCCGTTCTCTGTGACAGAGGCTTCAGCTGAAACCGCCTGCAAACTGGCTTGGGCCCCGCGCAGCGCTCCTTACTTACATGAGCGATTCCCATGATTTCTGGAGGCTCACTATCCGGAGAAAATGTTACCTTGCATGCGAAGGGAGCAGTGCAAACCTGCGTGCTTGGAAACAGTTGACATACACAGTAACTATTGTACCTAAAGCAATACATACCTTTAAGCTGGCTTTTAAAAGCCAGTAATGATAATAGCAACAGTAGAAAGTAGCAACAGCTTTGTAAAACCAATGCTAGTCATCTATATAGAATGTAACCTCCGTTACATTCCGAGAGAGTGCAGCAAGATGGAGTCTTAAATACATCTCCTTCAAGAAGAATAGCACAAAGCCAATCCACCGATTCACAGTTAAGCTCCAAAGGGACTAGATTATGCAGAGCCTTGAGCTCACGTGAGGTTTTATCCCCGTTGTGTCTTTTTTTTCCCCCCACCAAAACAATGTGTAATGAAACTGTAGAAACTGTAGAACGATGAAGGGAAAACATTTACCTTGACAAATTCGTTTTCTCTAGTGTCAGTGCCTTTTTTTTTTTTTCCATAGAGACAAGTACTCAGGAGATTTTACACCTAAACATTAATTTCTCAGGCCTGCCAATGTAAAGAAGTGAGATGTTTTGATGTCAATTACATGACATAGGCCTTCTCCCTCAGTTCCTTGTTAAATTTCAGTAAATCTTGGTAGCTGATTTAGACAGAACTCCATTATATTCAGCATCTGATTTAAGAAAACATGGTTGATATAAGGAGCCTTTGTACTAGTGGCTGAAGGTTTGATTCCAAGCCATTTATCAGGCTGTCAGTGTAGAGTCAGAATGGACGAAGGAAAAAAAAAAAAAGAGAAGTATCTGAAATAACACATTTAATGTCTGGGATCTTGTGACCTCTTTCCTTCTCCTGTAAAAAGGGGAGCTGTGTACTGCAGCAAGATCAGTGGTTCCATGGTATTATTCTTGTTTCTGTAGTCTCATAAAATTCTGGAGTTTGGGGAAAAGGAAGAGACAGGTGCTGATGCAAAGTCATTAAGTTAATGGACGTGTGTTAGTATACCTGTGGAACTTCATGTCAAAGCTGTTCAGGATGTGAAAATTTTGGATGTGTTCAAAGGGAGATTGGACAAGTAAATGCTGGAGAGATTCACTGAGGAAAACTAAAGAGACAGGCAGTATCAATCTCAGGAAGTTCTCTGACCTGAAAATAGCTGGCAGCTGGGAGAAGACTCTGAGGAAGCATTACATATGCTTGCCCTGTTCTTATTCTTCCCAGGGCATTGATTTCTAGCCACTGCTGAAGAGAAGATGGGTCTGAACCAATGTGGCATATGTTCTTATGTAAATGACTTCATGCTGATACAAATGTGTAGGAATTTCTCTGCATTAAGCAATCTCCTGTAAAAGATGGGATGCTGTAGAAGGATAGGGAACATTACTACTGCAAAAGCTCCAAAAGATCTTGCAACATCCAGTTAGAATAATTTTTCATTATTTCAGAATACCCATTTGGAAGATAAAACCTTTTGGCAGGTTTGTAGAAGGTGATCGGTGAATTTTACCTGGTTTCTGAGAAGATGCTGTGTATGGTTTGTCTTTGGCTATGTTTGCAGCTGCACTGTGATGACCAACAGATCAGCTGCATAATTTCATGTCTTTCAATGTTAGTAATTATTCTAACTGCACAAAAAGCTTAACAGAAGCTATGTCTATGTAAGTACACAGCAAGACAACCTTCTTCTTGTTCATTGGATTGTAAACAGATCTCAAGAAAAAGGCCTCAATAAAGAGTGCCGGTTAGAGATTTTTCCCCATTATTTAGCTGGTGTTGGCATCGAACAGTTTAATGCAGTTTATTTAGTGCAAGATCTTTGGCCTGGGTCTCCGACTATACCAGTTAATATTTCCTAGTTTTCTTCAGTTAAGGATGACATCAAGTGTATATAAAATCTGTACAATGGCATAAACTTTCCAAGTTTCCTCCTAAAGACAAATTTGAGGGGAAAGCTCGTAAAATGCTTTAATTCTCTTTTATTTTTTAAGGAAAGCATAAATCCACTCTAATTATTTTTGCAGGATGATAGAGCAACTGAAAATGTCTCTATACCTTCCCTGACACATTGAGTTGGTATGCATCCTTTCAACATTATTTGATTGTATGATATAGTGGGATTTGAAAATAAATAGTTCTGTTTCTCTGCACACAGAAAAAAAATATTTTGAAATGATTCATCTCCTCAGTCTTTTTCTTGTTGATGTAGTTGTTCCAGCTCCTCATGTTATTTTTTAAATTGTTTTATAAATGAAAAGATAGCTTTGTGACTTCACCAGAGTGCTTTTCTTGATTCTTACTCACAGTCATTCTCTGAGATTTTGGTGGTTCTGAGCTTGACTAATTAGGGTGTGCAAGGCAAACTAAGATGCTCAGATGAGCGTTTCTGCAAATCTTACCATGTACCATTGCAGTGAAGTTCTATAACCATGTAAAACAAAAAGATATGAGCAGTCATTGAGCAGTCATTCTGCTCAAGTTTTAACTAAAATTTGTTGATATCTGCATGCACCAAAGATAAATCAGCCAGCTGATTTTTTTTCCTGGTAAATCCTTCCCAACTTCAAGCAAAGAAAGCTTGAAGCTGTATGCTGTGCAGTGGTTCACAGCGTGCTGACGCTGTGCTTGCCTGAATCCAGCCTCATTGTCCGCGAAGCTAAGCAGACTAAATGACAAACAAAAATGCAGAGCAGCTTCCTGCAAATGATATTTGTTCTTACCATGCTGCAAACAGGAATATGTGTATGAAAAGAAGAAGAAAAGGATGATTAACATGTATTCTCAGTTACAATACAGAAAATGCATCACTGGTAATAACTGACTTTTTGAGAGAGTTGTGACACTTCCATATTTATTCCTGATGAAGCGGGGAGAGAACCACATGGTCAATGAATTTGGGCCTTTTTGCATAATTAATGGCAAAACGCGTGCATACACACACGCTCACTTTGTCTGGCACAGCTTCAGTCTTATTCACCAGCTGCTAAGTCATTTTCATATCCGTAGCTGCTTCCTCTGAGTGAAAACACACCTGCTCTTCTAGCATTGTATCCATTTATTGGTGGCTTCCTGGAAGCAAAAGATGGAAGAGAATTTTGGCTTCTATCAGAGATCCGGATAACTGTGGAATAACTCAGGACCGCCACACTCTTAAAAAATGATTATATGTTAATTTATCTGTATTAATTAACAATTCCCATCAGTGGATATACACCGAAGGCTTAGAATTACATGTTGTAAGTGGCATTTTTGCTCACATTATTTCCTGTCTGTACCATTTGGAAATATACTTATTTGGCTAGGTTTTGACCATTCCTACGGTGTTACCACATACCTGCCAGTGCTCTTAAATTGCATGGCAATCAGTTTATTGTGTATTAAATCACGTGGGAGAATTTTACACAGAACTGAAAAATCATTCTCTGCAACAGTGACTAACAACTGCAGTTTTGATCACAAAAGGGAGATCAGGCAAAGAGAAAACTAAAGAAAGACAACTTTAATATGGGGAATAAAACTAGGAAAGACAGATGATAGTGACAAACATCAGGTTAGTTGATAATAAGAAAATGAAGTATCAGAGACCTGCTTCCTGGTGCTTGGCTTTACTTTTCCATCCGTACTCTGAAGTGCAGCCAGACTGACAGCTGTCTCTAGAGCCCTCCTTTAGAAGATCTGATCTACACTATAGCCTGGAACTTACAGAAGTGATCTTAAATTTCTTCTCCAAATTCTTCAGAGATGATGGACAATCTCCCAGCCCATCTACTCCTACTCACGTATCTTAGTGCACCAGTCAGTCACTGCCTGTTACTGGTTACTGCGACAAACTCAGTAACCAACTGGTTACTGCACCAGCCATGAAACTGTATCATAACATCCAAGTCCTGAGTGCTAATCATTTTCTAACAGAGAGAGTCATTTATATCGACATTAATTCATCTTCACAAGACTCTAGAAATCTAGTTCTTCCTTGGCACATAGTGGAGTAGCTAAAGACAAGAATCACAAAAGGAGTTTAGGGCTATGGTACCAGCTGCTACAGCCTCCAGTATATATCTTTCTTCCTACACAGTGTATGGGGCTAGCTGAAAAGCGATGCTTTAAGTAGAGCTGCTGTCTCTGTAGTCCTGAGTCCTTTCTAGTCATGTCTCCTGGAGATGAAAATTCAATTTTACATGGAGTAATTAAGGCAGATCGCAGAGATTGTAATTCTCCAACCTCATGGCTACAGCCATCTTTGTGTTCCAGCCTCCATTCTAACAATGTTTGCATGTTTTACAGCATGGTAGGCAGTAGGGTATTCCCACTTTGATGCTTTTGACAACCAGTTTTACTGACTGATTTTCTATTTTACTGGTGCCTAGAACCAGCGCTCTGAAGACACCATCCTTGCCAAAGGCAGAATCAGCTTTACCTAAACCATTTCTAACATATGTTTGCCTGTTTTGAAGATCTATATTGGTGATAAAGATTTCACAGCCTCCCAAGGGACCTTCTGTTCTTTCTTACAGATTTTTTTTTCTAAATCTCTAATTATTCTTCAGTTGAACCACACTTTCCACGAGGTACAATGAACAAACTGGACAATATGCTCCAGCTGAGACTTTCCACCAGGTTTCAACAAATGCACGCAGACTGTTTTGTGTCCTTAGAAGGACACAAAGCTTAGGACAAAAGCCTAAGCTTTTATACAAACTTGTGCAATTATTTGTTCCAGTATTTTTCTCAGAATGGAAGTAAAGCAGAACAGTACGTAATTCTCTGGTTTCTTCTGTTCTCCTCTGTTAGAGATAAACATGATGTCTGTCCTTTTTCATTCTTTTAGAAGCTCATCTGTTCTCCACAAGTTCTCAAAGATAATTGCTAATGGTTCTGAAATGTCTTTATTCTGTTACCTCTAAGCATCCTAAGACAAATTTCCTCAAGCCCAGCTGGTTTGAAAATATTCATCGAAGTCATCATTCCAACCTGGATTCTTTTGCCTTTGTCACTGATACTAATTATTTTATCCAGCTGATTGAGGTTGACCCTTCTACTGAAGGAAGAAGCAAAAAAGTTATCCGCCTTTTCAATATAATCTCTAGTAGTTTCGTTTATCTCCATTGAGTAGCAGATCACTCTTTCGTTTGTCTTTGTCTTGGTGCAGAGGCATTAAGAGAATACATTTTTTATTTTTTTATTTTTATTTTATTTTATTTTATTTTTGCTGCCTTGCTATTTATCCCGCTCTGTGTCGTGACTGTTCTGATTTTGCCATCTTTTTACGTCATTGCATTATTCTTCTACACTCCCCAGTAATTTGACTCAGAGCACAGAAAGTAGAAACTTCCTTGACCTTAGTTAAAAAAAACTTGCTGTTTTTTTAGCTTGTTGGGAATTTTTTAAGCACATTTCTTATTTTATCCCTTGCATTGGAGTGATTTGTGTTATCTCCTCCTTTTCTAAAGGGGATGAAAATTCTTTTGAGCTCCTTGTTCTATTTTTTTTCAAGGATCATAATGGTGTCTGCATACTGGGTTTAGACACTGAAGCGTCTGTATAGATCTAGTCCTGACTGATGTGCCAGAAGTCACACTGTGCATTTATGCTAGACCTGGGTCTGAAGCACAGAAATGCCTTGCTCGCATCCATGGCTTCTGACTCCTGCCTCATTTATGATCTGATTAAAGCAGGATTATTTGGTTATTATCTGATTTGTGTAGGTTTATTTTTTGCTAGCAAATTGCCTTACTTACCAGTTCTTCTTTGCATGCCCTTCATTGTCCTTGTTTATTTCTACATTGTCTTGAAAAAAAAAAAAAGAAAGAAAGAAAAAAAGTTTCAGTATGTATTTTTCCCATCTGGTTAGTCCAGCACTCTTCTTAATTAGTAAAATGCCATCCTGTCAGATTCTCTCCTGCCAGGAAGTCATTCAGCTACCAAATCACTTCTTCACCTCCATCATATATTTTAACATTTGAAAACAGCAAAACTGTAAGATATCACATTCTTCCTTACAACAGAAAAAGCAAAACCAACTACAGCAATGCTAATTAAGTGTAGGTTAGGATTAATTTGAATTTAAACCAGGCCTCATGGGACTTCAGAGCATGTACCCAGAATGTCACAAAATATGTAACAACACTTCTTCTCAATTAACATTCGTTTATTTGGGAACAATAAAAAGCAGCACAAATAGGCACAACCTCTTCCTTACTCTTTCCCCAGTGGTTTGTGCCCTGCCCAGGCTGCTTTCCCAACTTTTTCCAAAGGCTGGCTCCTTCTTATGACTGGGCACTACCAGACTGGATCGAGTATCACTGTATTCCCTTTCTTGAGTCTTAAACCTCTTTTTCCATTACAAAGCTACTTAAAGACAATGTATTGTCAATTAAATCATAATCCTTATATCAGAATATATCTATTTTGTTACAAAACCATAATTACTATGTCTCTTTTTCCATTGTGCTAAATGGAATGGCATCCATTTTAAGCTTACTGTATAGTTTAGTTTATTTTTTATAAAATCTTGTCATATCAATAGAAATATTTAAATCAGTCAATGCCATCATACTGATTATAAATAACAAAGTTAATGAGTGTTAAAAATAAGTGTTCTTTCAAAAAAAAGGGGCAGTCTTGAGAAATCTAAATTACATCCATATTTGGAATATATAAACATATTTGAATAGCTCATAAACAATTAACAAGCACAAGAGCAAATACAAAGTTTCAAAACTTCATGACAATTTTTATAGAATTCGCTAAAGAGAAATTCAATAGGAGAGCATTCTTTATGATCATGTCATTTAATAGCAATTATAGCATTTTCTATCTTTGTTATTTTTTTTTATTTATAGAATGTATAATAAAAATCTGTTTCTCTTAAATTCTGTAGGAATTTTTGCTTTTGCATAGAAGCATTTTGAAAAAAATAAATATATTTACACCAGTGGGGTATTTCTCCCAAAATTATGACTTCTGCTGTATTCTGACTCCTCTGTGGTGTGGACTTTTCTCTTTTCTGGCAGGTGTGTTCATGTGAGCTTTAAAGAAAATGGAGCAGAAGTAGAAAGGGTGAATTAAACAACTCAGAGTGTCTCCTGTGCATAGAACTCGCCTCCCTAGGCACCCACTTCCAGTTGCTGTTGGAGATTAAATCTCTGAATTAATAAGGGCATTCTTGTGCAGAGCAAGTGCACGGAAGCAGAGAGGAAGAGCCTGTGGTTGTGCCTGAGCATGGGTACCATTGGTTCTGTAGAGCTGACTGTTCCAAGGTGTGAGAAAGCTGGGTAAGCTCACTGTATGGACATAACACATTGTAGCTTATACCACTGGTAGCCCAGCAGAGGATGAAAGCTATTACATTTTTTCTTCTCTACTGTAGCTTGCGAAAACATTTTTGTGTTAATTGAATGATGTGAATTCTGGTTGAGTCAATGACATATCGATAGCGTGCAGCCAGGTTAAAATGTTACGCAAGCATGATACAAAATGTAATGATAGTTCACCATAATACTTATTTATGCTTCAACCCCAGCTAAAGAAACTGCAGATGCCCAGGCATCACGTTGGTAACTGAGCAAAGCTTGCTTCTTGCTTCCAGTAACAGCCATGCAGGGTGTCAGCAGCTCAGCCAGGAGGCAGAGACCCTGCGCGTATCTCTAGGTTCCCTGAAGCTCTCCCTGGCATCCTTGCGCTGTTCTCTCAGACTGGATCCACTCCAAGGACTGAGTATAGCAAAGCCAGTATTTTAGAACATGGAAACCACCTCCCCTCCCCACAACTGGTCTTTATTAATCACTGTCTCTTTGGACAGCATTTTGCTTCCCAAAGTGTTTGTCAGATTTGTGCCCCAGGCATGCATACTTGAGAAATACAGTTTTATTTGGGTATTGGATAACATAATGCATCTCATTAGTAATAAGCTGATTTTTTTTCTGACAGAACACAAGACTTATTAAATATGACTGTTGGGTTCATTCAATGTCTAAACAGGACCTCACTGCAAATCCCAATCTACTTGAGCAGACATACAGTAAAATGCCATGGGCAATACCTCATTATATCATTAGGAATAATGATAATAAACAGCGATAATGAATCTCTTGGCCTCTTTTATATTAAAAGAAATGAGAGCATAATGTCTCACACTGCAGGAAAAAATTGGTAGTTGACAAGAGGTTAAGACTGGTATACAGTACAATGAAAAAGGTTAATTATGGAGAGAAGTCAGACACCATTTATTTCATCTATAATAGCGGTGTTCTGTTACATTACAAATACAGCTTTCACTCCTATTCCTGTCTTTGGCAGCCCATACCAACATGTAAAGTGTCTTAGGAGTGGTCCTGTATATTGGGAATTTTTTGCCAACAAAGCTGAGGAACGCTAGGTAAAGCTTCCTTTGTCTCAGCCAGACATTGTCTGTCTTTCAGCATGCATTGTTCTTTCTGTTTGTTCTTTCTTCCCCAGAATTGTTTCAATTCCTTTTAGACCCTCTTATCTTCATCCTCTGCTGCTCCTGCCTGGCTTCTAAGAGTTTCTCAGTTTTTGCTCTCCCTTCTGTCCACGCTCCATCAATTCCCTCTAACTCCTTCCTATTTTGCTGCTTACACCCCAGAAGCCTTCCAGCCTTTGAATGCTGCAGCCACCACCTCTTTTCCTTCCCAGTTAGCTGTTTCTTCTCAATGGCTTGCCTGTGCTTCTAGCATATGTGTTGTGGCATGACAAACACCAGCCTCAGAGACTGACAGCATGAAGAAGCTTCCCCAGTGCCTGAGATAAGCAAGAAGGTTTTCTTCTTTTGCTGCCTTAATACTTCAGTAGAAAAAAATACAAGAAGTGGAAAATGGAAAAGCACTAGTATGAAAATACTTTGGTCAACAGAAATCCACCTGCTTGTAAAGAGATGTCTGAAGAGAAAGAAAAATGATGAGATGAAATAAACATTGGTGTAGATGAAGTAAACATTGTCGTAAGGAGGGATTCATAGGTGCAGACTGAGGCAATACCTGTAGCAATATCATCTGTACCTAAATGATGAACCTGATTTTTCAACTAGCGACATGGAAGGAGCCTCTCTTACTTCTGTTGTCAGCTTTGTGTTATTTCTAAGGAGCAACTGCAGTTGTAAAAAGACAAATCCTATTTGCGAGGATGCAGGCTTGCTCATGATGGTAAGAATAACAAAATGCAGTGGATTATGGAAAACTAAAAGAGGAGGACCAGGAAAACTAAAAGGACCACCTGGGTCCTGGTCTGCATGGTACTAGGTACCTCTCCAGCCACCCTTACCTTTTCATGCAAATTTCCCGCTATTCCATCTCATCCCCTCCACGACATTCAGGGTAATGTTTGGATTTAATCTATTTAAATCCACTCAGCATTCAGAATATACTAGATTGGGTTTTTAAACAAGTTGTCGTTCTTGTTGTTTAAACCTGTAAATTTTCAAAACCAGTTGACTTGAAAGCAAACATCTATCTACATCCGTTGGATATCTGAAGGCCCTACAGATGTCAGCCTGGCAACGAGTGTAATGAACGTGCAGTGATTATATTATCAAATTTATTAATTTTATCAGATTTATTTCTCTTCCTTATCTTCACCACTATTCCACTTTGATGTCTGAATGTGTTTGGCATTAGGCTAATATTAAGAAAAAAACCAACAACCAACAAACAAAGCAACTTGGCTAAGATTGATTGAACTGCTTCTGGGAAAGCAAGAACTGACTTGAACTTTTTTTTTTTTTAATTTAAAAATATAGCATTTACCTAAAGCTTATCCAGCTCTTTTGGGATTTTTTCCCATCTGTGCTGCAGCTACCATTTTCCTATTATTTTTTCCTTTTCTCTTGCTAATGCTTGAAGATGAACATGCGTACATTGCTAGTAAGCGTTTCTCAGCTAGCACTAAAGATTTGAAATGCTGTCAAATACAAAAGGTGTTTTGGGAAATCTATTAAAAATGCTGTCCTTTTATGACCTTCATTTTCATATTTTTTATCTGTGCGTGTAATAAAACAGCATGATTCATTAAATATATAGCTTGGCATTTGGGTTCACCGTATGTTTTTGAATGTCGAAACTATAGAGATTCCACCTCAACAGTTTTTTCTTATAATGTACTTTGAACAGAACATTACAGATGGTGCTCCTTGATTGCTCACAAAATTGCAGGTTTGTATTTGCCGAACAATTCTCTTCAGTAATCTAATGGATTTCAAGGCCTTGTGTCAGGCATTGAGGCAAAGGTGAACTTCCAGATGAAACCCAGAGTTGTTTAACGATAAGTAATAATAAGATAGAGCCCTGTAAGTTTTATCTGTGGAAAATATTCTCAAATTAATCAGATTTCACATTAATATAGTCTTGTAACTTGCATTGTTTCTCCCCATTCACAATTTCACAGATCAAACCCTTCCCATTCACAGTCCCATAACTTCCTTTTGGCACTTCAAGCACAAAAAGAAAGTGTCCAGGAGGTGTAAGCATGGATAGGCTGTCAAGGAGGAATATTGAAACATTGCCTGGCTGTGCAAGGCTGGAATTAGGAAGGCCAAAGCTTAGCTACAGCTGAAACTGAAAGGGATGTGGACAGAAAACAAAACAAAACAACCAAACAAAAAAACTTGTGTGGGTGCATTGACAGCATAAGGAAGACCTAGGAAAACGCTGTCGCTTGATGAACGGGGCATGCAATCCAATAATGAATGACACGGAAAAAGGATGAAGGCTGAAAGCAACGCTGTCTTTGATTCTGTCTTTAGTAGCAAGGTCTGCTCTCAGGCCTCACAGATCTCTGTTCCTAGAAGCAAAGTTTGGGGGAGAAAGTTACCAACCACAACATATGATCGAGTCAGGATCGGCTTGAGTAAACTGGACAGATGTAAGTCCCTAGGACAGAGGGGGTTCATCTGGTGGTGCTAGAGGAGCTGGTTGGAGTCAGTGTAAGGCCTCTCTTTAACTTCTTTGAGAAGTTGTGATGATTCGGGAATGCCGCTGATAACCAGTAAAAAGAAAAATACTATGCCCATCTTCAGAAAAGGCAAGAAGGAGGATCTGGTGAACTACAGACCTCTACTCCTATCCAAAGGATAGGAACAAGTATTTATAAACTTGTCTTTTCTAAAGAGATGGGATGATTTATTCTGCACCATAGATTTTGATAGCTCTTTATTATTACCTTTTAGTAAAGGTCTTGATTTTCCTTCTGTCCTGCTTGACTTTCACACTGAGTCTTTTCCACAGAACATTGATGGCCAGTGACTACAACCTGAGGACTGTTAGGTGTGCATCAGCTTGGGTACAACTTGCCCTTGAAACTATGGAACTCCTAGCACTGCCTAGCCTTGTTCAGTAAATAATTTGCATGGTCTGGAAGACAGTTAAACAATTTAATTTTTGTAGTTTGACTTAATATTTACAAAGCAGAGCTACAAGGAGAGTGAGTAGGTTCTATCTCAGTTTCAGAAGAGTTACAGTATTTCCTTCTGTTTAAGAGGTGCTGGACCGTACTTTACGTTGTCGCCTTTTCCGCGTTCCTCTTTTTCACCAGCTGCCGATGGCTAGAGCAGCACCTGCAGCCTCAGTTCAGCTTCCCTTGCGTTTGGCAACAGTGTGGTTTTTCTTCAGAGCTAAGACAGCCTTGTGCTTGCTAAGGTACTTCATGGTGAGCTTCATATTGTTCCGAGCTTGATGACATCTTAAATTAATCTGCTTTCTTTTAAATTCTTTGAACTGATATTCTAGTCTTCTCAGAACTAGACAAGTCTTACCCAAACCCTTTTACTATTATTCCCTGGCCCAAGTGGTGAGCCAGCATTTGAGACCTTGCAAGATTGGTTGATACATGAATGAGTTAATGCTTTAAAATGGTTGTTGTTTTTGCTTTGTTTTATTTATTTATTTATTTTGTTATGTTATGTTATGTTTTGCTTTCTACAAAATAATATGAAGGTAATACAAAGTCTTTTTTTTTTTTTTTTTCAGTCAGTGCTGCACAAATGAACAACAACAGACAGTTCTTTGCTAACAATTACTGTCTAACTTCTCAGTTATTCTTGCTTCCCAAGGAGCTTGACTCCATGCTAAGCTCTAGCACATGACTGTCCCACTCTTTGCTGGCCCTTTTTTTGCTCTTTTTAAAATTTGCAGCCACTCCAAAGAGGAACCTGGGCTCATAGCATCACTGTTTATCAGATCTGCATACAGTCTAGCCCATTTGTTTCTATTACAGTTTCTAGCTGTCTCATTAAAATGCTTCTTCCAATTAGGATAACCAAGAATTACCTGACTCTAATGAGGTTTCTGGTTGTTTGCAGATCAAACACAGGCTTGATGGCTTTATGCTTTCCATTATAAATGTGTCCTAAACATTTCTAGTACACAGAAATGTGCATAGATTCCACTTCCCCACAATTAACACAGAAGTTCTCTATTCCTGCTCTTGTAATTTAATATGCAACTGTAGACTGGTACAATCCCTGCTTTGTACCATGTTCTGTCTTGATGCTTACTACATTCTCTGCTCTCCATGCTTATGCCTGGTGTCCTAATATTGATGAAGATAACTTCCTCTCCTGGGCACACTGTGCAAAAAAGGTCTGTGGTTTAATCACAGTGAAAGCAAAGCATTCTGAACATTCTGTTCACTGTTTCTCACTGACTTTTTGGACCTCTCAAGAATAGACGGTTCCCCCATGATCACTATCATCTGACCTGTACCTTTGTTACTAACAGGGAAACCTTCATACAGATGGCTTTCTGATTTGCTCAGGTATTTTCCCCTGTACCAGTGAAGCTTACTCAAAAAGCTCCTGATCAAAATAGTGCTGTAAGTGTCCAAGCTGGAATGACTGACTTCACAGAGAGGCGATAATGGTGTTAGAAGTTTATTGTAAGATAAGTTTCCCTGTTATGTGCAATCTCTTACTGACTGATTAAAGTGCTTTGGAAAACATTGACTTTACGCTCATCAAGCCTCAGATGCATCTGTTAAATATTAATTATACTGTAAAGAGAATTCTACATGTCAAGTTGTAATTTCTCAACAATACGCCAATTCATCTTATCAATTTTTATTTTGACATTTAGAGAACTTTTTTCTTATTTGCAAATACGTTTGTAAGCAAATTATAATACAGGCTCTCACTGATTATTCATGACATACCCTTGGATACTGCTGTTATTTCAGCTATTTACTCTTGAAGTCAAAGCACTTATTTAGAAGGCACAGGGACTGTGACAGTAACTGAAATATGAAATAGTCCAATTTTATCAAAGTGTTTGATGCTGTGATCTGTTTCGGGTGAGTCATTCTTGTTTATGTGGTTAAGCTAAATGTAAAGAATGGATACTACATTTCTGAAGCTGTGAGCAATACACATGTATATTTCTTTTACAAGAGAAAAGCATGTGGATCACAAAGCATGTGGTAGTCTCTCCTCATCTGTCATTCACTGGATTCTGCTTGTAATGTTAAAACTTTATTTATCATTTTTTCTTCAGCTTAAATGAACTAGAGATTTTTGTGTCCTCTGTATTAGAAGCACAAAGGATGTTTTACAACTACATTTGGGTGTTCTATCTTAGGGAACTCTGACCTATCAATATTTTAGAGAGAAACCAGCTCTTTTTGTTTTTGAAGTTATACTGCTCCCGTGGAACTTACTTCTCTGGAGCTTCTGTCCAGCTGTAGCAATATCTTTTTTTTTTTTTTTCAGATGAAAAATCAGTATTAGGAAAGTAGAGATTTGAGTTACCTTTCTATATGATTTCTACAACTCGAAATAGGAAGAACCATTCACTGTACACAACATTATGATAAACACAGAATGAAACAGTTAATGGGTGATTGATTGGTCACAAGTCTGAAAGTTTGTTGGGAAGGATAAAGAGAGTTTACAGATTTGAATTTAGTAGATATTGCCAATAGACTTCTGCTGTTGAAAATTCCTAGCTGATGCAATATCGTAACACCTATGCTGTCTTTTAACAATTTTTCCCCCCATGCTCTAATGCTGTGGCTTAGGGTCAGCGAATATTTGAAAGAATATTACTGGTATCCTAAAGGTACTTTTTTCAGCACAAATAGAGCAGAAGGTGGATGACTGCAGTGGGAAGTCAGTTGTTGTATGGATATATGGTGAAAGGAAATTCTGCAGGAAGAGGTACCTTGAGGAAAGAAAACCTATAATGCAAACGTATTTGCACAAAGGCAATAATTAATAGAGAAAGGCTCTATTTTAGACCACAAGTTTGGGGTTGTTTTGAGCTAACAAACAGAAGTGTCTTTGCAACAGTATGCTGCAGCTTAAGAAGATGTCACGTTCTGACCTCCTGTGAGAGAGGAGGAAAATGTCATACCTATCCCATAGCACTCATTTGAGGCAACCCACTAAGGGGTGTTTCTCAAATAGTGAGTGAGGGCACAGCAAGTTCAGAAGAAGCTAGCTGACCAGAAGTATTGGCAGAAGCTGAGGAATACCAGTTCCTGTTTGCAAAATGCTTTCAAGGCAGTTAGCCATTAAAAATTTAACATTCCTGCAGGTTTTTGCTAGTTCTTACTAATGGGTTTTCTCTGACTTTTTCAGTGATGACCATCCATAGAGTTACTTAGAAGCCTGTTACCACTTCTAGAACATATCTAACACAATGAGTAATACTAATATATTTTAATTCTTCTGGGACTGCAGAAATCTATGTACAACTTATTGCAGACATAAAACTGTAAAGCTTTTTGTTCTTTGGTACTGTGATGCTATCGTTTGTGCTATCAGATATAAAATTCTCAGTTACATTTCCTGTTTGGAGACTGTTTAAAGTTTCAGAATGGTAGATGGGCATTTTTTAAGCCTTACAGTGAAAAGTAATAAGCAGCAGTACAACACTCGCTGACAGGTTTTTGTATTTTATTTTGTTTTTTACTGAAATAACAACTATTGAAGTATCGGTATCTATTCATTGGATTTGTTCATCTGCATCTCCACAGGCCATAGATGTCCTTGGCCTCTTTATTATTATAATTTTCTTTTACCATATGGCCATCAGAACTGCTTTTTTTGTCCATTTGTTCTGTATTCATGTATTTGAAACAGATTTTTAATGGACCTCAAGGCCTAGTGTGATTGTTTAAAACATTTATATCAAAAACATTCTCCCCCATGTTTAAAAAAAATAGAAATAAAATATTCTTACTTAACTAATACATTCTTATACTTTTTTTTTTCTTTGTAATCCTGTGAGGCAGATTTTGCAGGTAATTATCCTCTGCACTTCAGATCTTTAGAGATATGTGGGCTGGAAATGAAGAACAGAAGCAATCAAGTCAGCTCTCGGGTTCATATTTTCTCCACTTGGGGTGGGGATATTAATCAAACAGAGCTAGCCAAAAAGATGAGATATGATGAAGAAAGAGGATGTATCTCTGTAACGTTGTATTTAGAATTTCAGAGTAATTTAGGTTGGAAGAGGCCTCTGGAGATCATTTAGCTCAACCTCATGCTCAAAGGTGGGTCATCCTCTAAGTTAAACCAGGTTCCTGAGGAATTCATCCATCTGAGTTTCAAAAATTTCCAGAGAAGGAAATTCCACCAGCTCTCTGGGCAGCCTGTTCCAGTTCTAAGTGACTTCTCTGCACCCGCTGGCTGTGCAGCCTTTGTTGCCACAAATGCATACCTGCTGACCCATGTTCAACTTGCTCACCAGGGTGGCAGCTCCTTTTCTGCGTAGCTGCTGTCTAGCCAGTTGGTCTGCTGTTCTTCTTCCCCTCTACTCCAAATTCTCCCTTCCTTTCCCCATAACACTTTATCCTCTTATTGTGTATGTACGTGCTCTCCCTGCTATAAGACTTTCTGTTCAGTCAGTGGGGTTGTGGAGGAGTGCAGGGTCCATGAATTTTGTTTTTCCCTGGTGAATCCTCCAAAAGCTGCTGATCTGAGGGAGTTCAACTACCTCCCTGAAAAAGAAATGGGAACCTCCATGTCCTCATGAAAAAGTATATAAAGTTCTGGAGGTGTAAAATTTATTTTTAATTTGGGATATAAGATCTAATTTGTTAGATTCTAGAAGTAGTCCTCGGTTTCACCTCTCATATTAACTTGTATATATTTTGTATATGTAGCTTCTGAAAATGATTAGGAGATTCATCTTAGAAATTGCATAGGAAATATAATCAGCATACCACTAAAGTTTTCAAAATAGATTTACTTATGGATAGTAAAATAGGGACAGTGAAAACATTATAGGAATAAGAGAGTTCTATGTTGCAGTGGTAGAAAAGGAGCAGAAAGGCTATTGAACTAATTGTATAATAAGTTATTAAAAGAACTGCTATGGTGACAGATGGAAATAAACACTGCTGCATGAATAATAATCATGTTTTTCCCTACCCAAAGATCAACTCTAGACATTCTGTCTGAATTAATTTTCCTTTAAATTAAGAGAAAAAAAACTAAACAGAAAACAAAAGAATTAATGAAAGCCTTGCATATGTCCCCTCTGTAACACGCTGTATTAACTTTCCCTCAAAAATGGAAGCTATCTTTGTGCACAAAACATTTAGAAATGTACATGTATGTGACACAAAAAGCAGAGATAAATAACATACATCATTTCACCCATAAGGATCCAAAGAGTAATTGCGGCAAAAAAAAGCTATTAAAAACAATCCAAAAATGGATTCCTCACATGAAATTAAGTGCAAGAAGCAGAAGTGCATTCTGTATAGAAATTATGGTCATATGAAAATAGAAGCCAGATACTGATATGTTTAGGTATCCTAGGGCTCCCCCTCTGTCTGTATAAATACATGATCCTAGTTTCTTGTTCTTTTCCTCTTTTTGCACTTTTGTGAGATCAAATTATGATTTTCAGGGCAACCAGTATTGTTTGGTGTGTATTTGTGCAGTACGTGAGCTCTCAAACTGTCAGGGACCTCTAACTTGCTCTCATAACAGACATAAGAGCAGAAGAGGTAGTAATCATATGAACAGATTAGAGGGGTAATTCTGTAGTTCTTACACTGGTGTAATTCACGTTGATTCTGAAGTAAGTTCTGCAAAAGTGATGAACACGAGATTAGGTGGGTGGTTCTTCAGATCTTCTCTGTGTCAGCCCTTTTGATTTCCAGATGCTGAGGTTTATGTATTGCTTATCTTAGGCTATTAGGCTGTAAACTCTTCAAAGTAGGAACCTTTTCAAGTTGCATTTTGTAAAGCACTAATCATATTCTTTGGCCTAAATAAATAATGAGCTCTAAAATAGAAGCATGTCCCTCAGAATCTGGCTATCAGGGACACACACTGATCTTGTTTGCATTGCTACCTGGTTCAGCTCTGATTTGTTGTATTGTTATGTCTTTAAACCTTTGAGGTTAAACACCTAAAACTATTTTAGTTTCTGAATCAAGCAAAGTTAGTCCTGTTGCGAAAAGCAGGTATTTCATGTACCCAGAGGTCTGAAACAATTCTGTGTCTTTGCTAAGTAATTAGCATGCTTTTTCCTAAGTGTACCATATGGCAGGCATACTTGTAAACATACCCTAAGATGCCCTTTTTGTTGCTGAGTTCTGAACCAAACTGTAATTTTATATACATATAGTATTTTTATAATAGCCATTACAATGACATTGGTATTTTAATATTACCTGTGATGATACCAATGATTTGAATTTGCTCTGAGAATTGTGTCACAAGTATCCAGTCATACCTTGTGTTCAGCTGGAGGTGTGCACTCAGGCAAGTTCAAGGCAGGCAAAGAGTTTTCTGGAAGCACAACCAATGTCAAGGCTTCCCTGATCAGTCTGGCATGGGATGGAGATTCACACGGGCTCCTCTTCCAGTTCCAGAGCAGTGAGTGAAGGCCTGTTTACAAATATGGCTGAAGAACAGTCACGTATGAGAAATCGAAGTGGGAATATCTCTGGGGACAGGCTAAATGAGGACTGAAACCCGCATGTGTAACTGACCCTCAGGAGAAGTTCAGCACCGTGCCAACTGCCAGCTGGGGCCTGGGCACTAACCTGTGAGAATCAGGTATCCAATGGGTGTAAGTTGCTTATTCATCTCGCACAACTCTTCTCCTCTAATGCAAGTGTCATTCAGAAAGCACTGGGGAAGTCTCACCTTGCTTTTGTGCATTGGGAGGGTCAAATACTGAGTTTGTTACTCTGTAGCTCTTACTTAGCTTTTCTGAAGAATAAAGCAAGCTATTTTCAATAAGATTCATTGAGTTAGGCAGTCCAGCAGAGAGTTGTGGGTCATTTTTATAGTTAGAAGTGCCAGAGATGTAATTTAGAGAAACCAAAAGCTTAAACAATCATACAGTCACCAAAGGCTACTGATAAATAATTTATCTATCTTTTTATTTATTTAATAGGAAGAGTCTTCATTACTGTCCAGCACCAAAATTAACTTCCCATGTGACCCTGTAAAAATTCTTTTTTCCTCCTCGTCTTCCCCTTCTCCTGCTTTTCCTTTGGCTGATGTTTCCTGCTTAAGATCTCAATTGAATTTAGGTACATAATTCTTCAGTACCAGATAATTCTTTCTGCCTGTTCTGCAGTGTTCTTTACACATTTACAGCATGCACAAATGATGAATAATGTCATCATCTTTCAGCAAAGAGAAGACTTCTGTTTTATATACACAATATAAATCAACAGTTATCTGGATTTTATATTAAAATCAAAGGGGAAAAATATACTTCTAAAGAGCTACTTTACGAAGTAAAGGGAGAAACCTCCTGCACCTGCAATAACTCCAGAGCATTAAATGTTCTGGCTTGGAATGGGGGGAGATCTGTATGCTTCTGAAGAAGGGATTTCCCCCCACATTGGAAAATCCAAAATTACAATCTCCCATCAAAATCTAACATACATTTCAGAGGTAGTTCAGATGACATAACAAGAGAAGGTTGAACTATAAGTAATAAATCAAGTTGTTGGGGTTATTTTGTTTGTTTTTATTCTCCGTGTCTGTGAGAGGAAACTTGAGAGAGGAAGAAAGACAGCAGATCAGATCAGATTGGTGACCACCATGATCTCTGTTAAAAAATTGTAGGCCATTGACGTCATGCAGACATCCTTGACATCCACCCATTTTAGGATAGCCAACATTTCTGCAGTACATGAAGCCTCCTGTTGCTATTTTCTACACAATATAAAATTGCATGTCTGTAAAGGCACCATGACTTGAACGATCCATTCGTAATTAAAGTACAACTATAATGCATCTTCCCCACCTCCCACATACTTACTTCTACCACTTGCCTTGTTCTGACTCACAGAAGATATGAAGGGAAGTGCTGAGGCCTCGTCTAACGTGCAGTGTCCCCAGAAACCACCGCCGTCCCACTCAGTGTGCCTCTGCTCAGGAAGTACTGGGCAAGCAAGCTGCTGCCATTGCTGCATGTGGGGGGGTGTCTTTGACCAGCATCCAGCTCCTGATAGCCATAATCCTCAGGACTCTGCACATTACTACTGATCCTGGTGTTTATGCTAATGTACCATACCTACTAGCTAGCTACCGTATGCAGGTTCCACAATGGCAATCACAGCAGCTGGCACCCTGTACATCTGGAAAGTAAAAAGAATCAAGAAGGGAACAGCACATCTGCACAAGCAAAAGGGACAAAGGAGAAAGATTGTGTAAAACCCTGTGTCATGAAGACTAGGGACCTGAGTGCAGGTCTCCCTTCTTCCACAGAAGTGCTCTTTTCACTAGTCCGAAGTCAAGGTCTTGTTGATGAGTTTCTTTACTGGCTCCCAGAAACTTGTAGCCAGCAGGAATCATGCAACAGCTCAAACCTCCGTGCTCAAAGCTCACAGCCATTCATGGGAATAAAAGGTGTCTAAAGAAATATTGCTGAAGGGGAAGACCCAGCATCTTGCCTTCATTGCTGACTTCTCTTCAGCCCTGATCCTGGAATCCAGGCTTTGTTCTTCTTCAGTTCTCGGCTTTCGTTCATCCTGACTGTTGTACATAGTATGTGTTTGCATATCAAATCCAGCCCAGGCCTACCCATGGATACGTTCTGCAAATCCACAGCCCATAAGAGCTAAGTATATAGGCTATATAGTCCTGAAGTCATTCTGTGGACCCCCACAAAGAGGCTTTTGTGGACATACACTAAGACAGCAAAAGAATATGTTCAGGTGTACCCTTTTATAAAGTTCTTATTGAGTTTAACAAATAGATAAGCCATCCTTATAAAGCCGACATATAATCACAATACAATCACTCTGAGCATCTCAAAAAGCATGTGACAAAATATTACCTACTTCAAGCTAACAACACTTTTGAAGACCAACTTCATGGAAATGGGATGAATTATATTTCAAAATCTGATGTAAATGGAAGCATGAAATAAAATTACCATTTCATTAATTTAATGCTTAATTAACTCGTCTTTCTTTCTGGCTGTGATGTAACTTTAACTCTTAGAAAGGCTAATTTAAGGATTTTCTCTCATTAACTGATATCCATATGCATCTTATGACTATTCACAGGATTTTTGAAAAGAGTATTTAATTTATTTTCATATGGTGCAGGAGACCACAGTGTTGCATTCATTCTACATGTAGTAAATGCAAGATACAAAAAGCAATAACTAAAGATAACCTGTATTAAAGGGTGTTTTAGATCAGATAAAGTGTATTAAATTTATAATTACAGTACAAACATTTTCTATAAAAACAGTTGAAATTGAATTGTATTTGCTAATGTGATTCATAAATACTAAACGTTGACGGATTTTTTTAGCTCTTAATTTTACAAAGAAATCTCTTTGATGGAATGTCCAGCTTCTGGGCTCACAGAGCATAAAATGTACCGAGTATGGAATGTTTTTATCTCACTGAATGAAAAATGCTATCACCCACATTAAGGTGCACATCTATTCTGCTACTTTACAAAGTAAACCAAGATCACTGTGTGTTAGTAGTTTCACCTGAAGGACTGGGAAAGTTCAACTTTTTTGAAAATGAAACTGGGGAACTGTGTGTGTACTTTTTGAAAGACTGGGAAAGTATCCCGAGAATAGTCGGTGCAATAGAGGGCTATGTCAAGTTATCATAGCAGATTTTGAAATATATTTATGAATTAGGGCTCTGGCACTTGTCCCTGCTCGTTAAAGAAATTGAAGTAGTCTTCAAAGTACAGAAAGATTTAAAAGCCACTTTATGTTGTCATGGGGATTTCCATAAGAACCATTGTCGTTTTTGCCTATTCGGAGTATTTATCCTGTAAAATCTCAAGCCCTTTTTTTTCCCCTTATGTCCAAGACTTCATGTATTGGAGTCATATTACTCAGGGCTGGTACAGAAGTTGTACCTGAGCAAATCACCGAGGGGAAAAAAAGCCCAGTAGTAAGCTGCTGCTGTGGGATGTACCTGCCAGGGTGACTTTGAGCCCAGGTCCTGCAAAGTAGCACAACCTCTTTTGTAGTTTCGTGACATACCATAGCTTCTCTAGATAGATTCGAAATTAAGGGATCATGGACGAGGTAGGTCACTTACATCTGGTACATTGGGTCACAGAGCAGGGGAGTTGTACAAATGAGTGCAGCACAAGCCTGGATGGAGTGGGAGATGACCAGATCTCTGTCTCTTTGTGACATTTGGCAAATCTATAGCTCTCATGTATCTCTTTATTTTGTGAAGCCTATACACTGGAGAGAACAAACCCATTATTTTCTTCAAATATATTGAGCTGATAGCACTGGCCTAATAATCACCTTCCCAGAAACCTTCCTGTATACGATCTGTTTCTAGCTGCTTATATTTTTTCATAATCTTAACTATTCGTGATTTATCTAGTGAGCATCTTCCTCATCCTGGATTTTTATAACCATTGGAAAAAAATCCCAAACAGAAGTCATTTCTTAGAATAAATCAAGGGGAAAAGTGCATCATTTTCTCCTTCTAAGCTGAAGGGAATAATCTTTATTTGAGATGCTGAAACGAACCATGAATTAAGGCAAGGACTGAGAATTTGACTGACACTATACTTTTTGACATAGATATGCTTTTGTCAGCCCTATAAAAATCCTCCTGAATTAGGTTTAGTTATAAGCCCTTGAAGCATTCTGGCAGGGTAAAATCTTTGAAAACAACTTAATCTAGGAATCAGTTTGTCTGATTTAGAAATCAACTAAATCTGTACTGATTCTGCAATCGTGTCTCTTTGTGATGAAGACAACCATCCACAAGAATTGTTTATGTTCGAAGTCAGCATGCTCTGGACTGAGGTGAGCACACTTTCTACTGGCTGCAGACAGCTTCTTCTTATGATGTTCTTGGTTCAGACGTAACACCTACTATCCTCATGAAAAAATAGAGGAGAAATTACTGGGTGAAAAATTGAATGAAAAAGGAAGCAACAGCTGGAGCAAGTGGGAGAAAAGTGGACTAAGGAAGGAAATGTGATGAGATTAGAAGAAAAGTAAATTGGGATATTGGTCAAATTCTGTATGAAGTGTTGAGCCATCGGAGAGGTTCACAGCTTACTGATATGAAATGGAAACTGATTTCTTTTTATGGTTGTTAATATCATTCATTCCCTGAAATTTTTTAGATTGCTGAGGCTGGAGTATAGACTTTGCTTCTCTTTGTCAAGAATAAAGGAGTGAAAAGCTGTTCCAACATACAGGATTTAAATCTTAATTATTAGTGGACATCTAACTTGTGTTTATTACAATATACCCTTTTAAAATGAAATATTTTAAATAGTGTCATTTCCTTATATCTGCCAGGACTTCACGTCCCATGTTCTTCCCACTATAAAAAATGATACAAGAATTTATGTGCAGTAAACTGCAAAGGAAACTGTAATCAAGCTTGCATGTATTAATGCCCTTCAGAGCTAAAACCCCTGAAAGTTCATTTTATATTATGAATGTCAGTCTTATCTTCCCCCAAGGACTTGCTAGCAATTGGAGAACTGGTGAAATGTTGATATCAAAGGAGAATGACATTGGAACAATTACACAAAGGAAATTTTAGTTGCAATGTTTACAACTTTTGGCCAGAGGGAGAGGGTATCACTTGAACAGTGGAGAGAGTAAGCAAGTTTGTAAGAAGTCCTCCAGCAAAATCAAAGATCAGGGTGCAGGAACACAAGGATATTTTATCTTAACTTTTTGTCTTTGACACACAAAATAGAAAAATAGAACGAGAAGGTTCATATCAATTTAATAACAGATTATGGTTGAAGTATGCAGCTTTCTGTTCATGTTTTATATTAACAGCCTTCTAAGCTTTGGCAAGAGTCATCTTGAGCCTTGAAGTCAGGTTTAGCAGAGAAATAAGTGAATGAGAATGTTCAAATCCCTGACTTCCAAGTGGACACAGGGAAGTTCAGAGCGCCTCTCTCCTAATTCCCTTCAGTTCTGAGGTCTGGTTGCTCAGCTTTATCAATGTTAAGCCTCAAAAACAAAGAAACTTTACTACATATACTGGAAAAAAATATAAACACAGAGCCCATCTCTTCCTTTGCCAACAGACTGACCTGAATTCTGCAGAGCTGTACTATGTGCCTCTGGAATTCAACAAAAATAACAGCAATTAATATTTCTTCTGCCATATGCCATCTTACAGCAGAATATTTTATTATTACCTTGTTTAAAATTAGGTTTTTAAATTGATGATCTTCTAGAAAATAAAAACACTTTTCATGGCTGGCAAGAGGTGCATAAACAAATGTAAGAAGACCAGTTGCATTCAATTTTAAGACTTGGTAACTCAGATAATTATGCAGAACTAATTAATTCAAAATCTGTTTATCAACAGTAGACTGTAGCTCCAGCATTTCATCCCAGAGGCATTAACAAAGGCTTATCACCTGCTTCCTTCTTGCATTTTATCTCAGAGACAAATCAATAGGCAAAGTATGGAAAAAATGCCATTCCCACAACTAGCACTTTACAGAACTTGCAGGAACTTTTAATATCTACCACCAATTAGTTTTCCTGGCTTCAATTATAATAATTTCTAAATGGAAATGAGATGTGTTAAAAAAATCAACATTTCCACTTCTAATATATATGTGCTATGTGAAAAAGAGATTTGAAATACAAAGAAATATTTAAAGAATTTAAAAAATAGTTTAAGCATTAGGCTGTTATTCCTGTCAAAATATTCCCTGTGCAGTACTTGTGCAGTGTTGTAGATGGATTAAATCTTCCTGTTGAAGAACGGGGCTGATACAATTATTTTTATTACTCTGTCTTTTCTGCTGCACAGTCTGCTGGTTTTTGTTTTTTTTTCCTTATGTTGTTCTTTGAGGTGCAGGTTTTCATTCCCTATTACTTGTACCATGGTAGAAATGTTAAGTAACAACAGCAGAGGTATACAAAGTACTTGTCATGGGTGGTTTTCACATTTTTCTGCAAGTTTGTCATGTATTCTAACATGTGAATAGCTTGATGTCTGCTAGAGTATTCAGTGTGAGGTCTCAAACACTCATCCAAGATAATGAAGTTCTGCACCTGAGAGGTTTGTATTTCTGTTCCATCAATGTAGCTAAGACATTATTATATGAAACAAATGCATTAATCTATATTTTCATCATCTCAGCTGCAGAATACCAAAGGAGGCTGACTTCAACCTGTGTTTGTGGAGTCTCTTCGCCGAACCTGGTTCCCATTGTCTTTCTAAATACTAAATTCAAATTGAACCTGTAGCTATGGCTACATAATTACAACGATCTCTTATAGAATCTGTAGATGAAATCCTATTCTCGATGAAATCTATTACATAAAATGCCTTCGGCGTGACTCAGATACCTACAAAAGGTGACTGCCATGATCCTGCAGAAACTCATATGGTGTGTTTACATATGCATAAAATTAACCATGTGCATAAATGTTGACAAGGTTAGAGCCACTGTCATAGCTATTGTGCTCATGATTATTTTCTTACCGATACTTTCACTGCTTTTTTACATCTGTTGGTAACTGCTTGTTAATAACTCATTCCCTTCTTGGGAATTTACTTCCTTTCTAGAGAGATCAGTGCTTATGTGTGTTTATTAACAAAATTCTGTGTTGAGGTACATTGCTATTAATGTTGCCAAATCATATTTAAACAAAGTTTTGGAGTAAAATGTGTTTCATCAGTGTATTTTAGTCCAGATTGGTTTAGATCAATAACGGAGAAGAAAGGCCAGTTCAAGGAGGCAGAAATACAGACTAGCTGGATTTTATTGCAGGTGTCAAGCATGTTCCCTTTTCCTGATAAACTATATTTACTTAAATATTAGCCATAGGTTGAAAACTTATGGAACAAAGCATAGGAAGAATTATGCACTGTGCTCAGTGTAGTAAAGCAAACAATTAATTCAGCAACAAAGAAATTAGATAGTCCCCAAAGTACTCATTGTATTGCCTGCTCAGAAGAAGCTATAGGTAGGGCAAAGAGAAATGCCAGTCAAGGGTTAAATTACGAAATTTTGCAATTTATTTCTTATCATTTATGAGATTGTTAAATGTCAGAAAGTGGATTTTTTTTTTTTTNCAGTATAAAACTGAACATACTGTGAGACATAAGGTAGCAGGTGTCTTGGCTCTAAACTATCAAGTCTGTGGGCATTCTGTTATAACAGGTGCTCCAAAAATTTGAACAGATTTTAACAAGAGCTGTATGGGCTTTTTAATTAGCCTGGTTACTCAGCATGTGGAGAAAGCACTAGGTATGTGCTTAAAACATCATTGTATCTTGCAAACAAATGTTTCACATACCCATAGTCATTCTTTTTGGTTATCTTAAAATTTCTTTCTATCTGATGGTAGGATTTGCTCCTTCTATTCATTTCTCTTATAACATATTCTACCTGAAAAGAATCATCATGCTAACAAAAAAAAAAAAAGTTGAATATTGTATATCCTTTTCTTGGGAAGTAAGCATTTAGTAACTTGGATTTACCTGATATTTAGCTGTGATTTTACTTGGCACGAAAAGACTACGACAAGACACACACCACAGAAATTCTCTGCTCTGAATCTTTCTTGGTTTTAACTACAAAGTGTCTTTTCCTCACTTTCAGTTATGTTTTTTTTTTTTTCCATTATCATATAAGTATATCACAAGAGATTAAAAAAAAAAGACAATGCAATAAACTAAGATAAAAGTAATTAAAAATGTTTGATGCTGTAGAAATTCATATAAATGTATGGCTATATTATGTGACATGAATACAATACCACATAAATTCATTTGTGTTATAATAATGGTTTAAAATGAATAAGCCAAAGAAGTCACTTTACATGGGTGAAAAAAAGGAACAAAGCAGTGGCATACATAAGATTTTTGTGCAAAATGTCCTGTGGTGAAATTTGAGAGATTTTATTTTATAAATAGTTTATTTTCACATAAAAATGCTTTCACTAGTTGATCAGTCTGTAATACTGACACAAATATCTTCTGCCTGCATCCATCTAGAAATCTTTGCATATATAATGATTTTGTTGCTATAAAGTTTAATATTGCACATCTTAAATTACAGAAATCAGGTTTTTTTTAACTCAGTAGAGATTGTTGAGATATTATGTGGAGGATTTCACACTTGAAACATTCCTGTCAAAATATCTTTAATCATTTGGTCTAAGATTAAAAATACCAAGACACATTTTGATCCATATAAAATGCATACTTTAAAAACTGTGTTTAATTTTAAAAATGCTTATATCTGCTTTTTTTTTTTTAAAGGAACTTCTTTCATACATGAATTCATTTAAGAAATGTACATTTCATTATTTCACTGTAAATTAACTCTCTTCCCTAATGTTATTATTTATTTGCTACAAACCAAGACATGCTCAGCAGGAAGAAACACAATAGTCTATGATCATTTATTGCCTAAAGTAATAAGTATTACCACTCTTACTCTATTTGTTTAAATTTAGAAATGCCAACCACTTTATAAGCCTGATGAAAAACAAAGATGGGGACATATTTACACAGTGAAAGGAAGGTAATACTTGTTACCGTAAAAGCTAGTTAGCAGAGGTAACAATAGTGGTGAAAATATAGCAGAACAAGCACTAGTGTGTGTCAGCCACACAAAATCCCCATAGATCTTGTAATCGATTTCCTGAGGGATGAAAGGACCCTTGCCATCGCATTTCTGTTAGGCAACATAGACAGTAAAAGCAGATTTACACTGGTGAATGTTACCTTTGCAGCTGAGGCTGTGCCTTGAACATTGGTTGCCTCGGGAGTGAATGCTGGCTCGTTTTCTGACCCTACCAGCTCCCACCACTTGCTCCTGCCTCTGCTCCCGTACCATGCAGTATGCTCTCGCTTGTGCCTGTGTAGTTGATTGTGGGTTATCTTGGAAGCCAAGTTTGCCTCTTTTAGAAAGTAGATATGTTAAGCCAATATCGCTGCTGAATATAATGTATTGTCAAACTATTGTCTCATTTTACTGTGAAAATATGACCTAGGTACAAATTAAGTCAGCTAGGAGTCAGTAGCAAAGCTGAAAACAATTAAATGGACTCTGAAATGACAGATACAGAAAAGATGACTCTGTCAGGGAGACTTTGAAGTGGTAATAACTTCAAAAATGTAGTCTACCTCTTTATTACCATATTTTTTCACTCAAGTAAGCCCCTTCATTTCAGTCTTTCAAGGGACAGAGAACAGTGACCACTTCAGCATAGTTTTCTTGATTCGTCATCATGCTACATTATCTGCATCATCATGAAAATTGAAAATAGAACTATCACTCCTGCCGGAGGATGATTTGCATCAGTGAGGTGCTATGTAGGAAAGTCTGTAATGAGATTCAGGTAGTAATGGATGAAAAATACAGTAAATGAAACTGTAGGAGGATGCCAATCTAAAGTTAGAAGTCATTACAGTAATAGTAAGTAATGGGGATTATGAGATGAAACCATATGGAGCTGCAGCAACCTATTTCTAAATTTGATAGGGCTAGTCAATTAATGATCAGAATGAGAACATGCCATTCGTGTTAGATCTGGAGTTAGAAACAAGAAGCCTATTTGTCAAAACTCAGCCATGTCTTAATGCAATGTTTTTCTTGCAAATGTGGAAGCTCAGATTGGATTGATTGTACGTTGCAGTAGGATAGATGCTAATTACAAGTGATAAGGACATGATTTTTCTACATTTCTAATTGCTGTCTTACATTAAGATTGATGTATGTACTAGATATAAATACACAGGTTAAAGTAAATATAATGAATTGGTCATGCAAAATACTTTAAAGCAAGCACAAAGGATTTCATCTGTAAGGCAAAATTTGAAAAAGGCTTCAGCTTTTATAAGTTTGCCCATAGGGTAGCTGTGGCAGATATAATTTTGTAATAAAAAATATGATGCTCTGTGCCCCATCTAGATAGCTAGAAATCTAGCTAATTTATTCACTAGCATAAATTCTGTGTATGGAAATTCCATTGATTAATATGAAAAGCATTACAGCTGCAAAACAGGTAAAAAGTTAGTACCCAGTCCTGAAAATAATTAAAATTCTTAGCTGTATTAATAGTTCTGTTAATTTACTTAAGCACAAGAGAGTAATATGTAATTAAATTAATACATTCATGCAAATATTTGCAGGATTAGAGTATTTGAAGCAGTTCTTGAAAATCTCACTAGGAATTATCTAGTCAGGTAAAAAGATGCCATTTTCAAAGAAAAGTTAGTAATTCCATAGACCACTGGAAGAGATATTAAAAGATGTGCTCAATAATCATCATTATTTATTTCCCACTGAGTTTCTCCATCCCACTGGCTGCTTATTTTCAGAGACACATAATATGGACTCACTAAAATGTGTCCAATTTTGGAAAATTTTGGCCTGATAAAAAGTTGTAACTAAGAAGTTTTAATTATCAATAGTAGAAAGAATAAAAAAAAAAAGAAAGAAGAAAAAAGAAAAAAGAAAAAAGAAGAGTTAAGGCACTAATTACAGGATTTTTTAATTTTTTTAACATTTAGTTTGGCAGGTCTGACTATCTTTTCTTGTACACTGTCTGAGGTCAATTAGGATTCAGCTGATCTTGGAGTCAGTTGACAATGATGTTTATAATTAGACAGAGGAAAGGGAAAAGGTTGGTGGTTTTTTCTCTTCCTCATTAGGGCTGGCTGACTGAGCCAATTTTATTGCTATCTTAAAGGCAGTTAAAAAGGTCATGTGACTGTTTCCTAAATGAACTGTTTTGCAAAATACTGTTGTCTTTTCAAGGATACTCCAACATTAGGATGGATAAACAGTTCTTACTAAAATTTTGAAGTATGGTATCCATCACTTTGATAGACAAAGAGAAACATGTCAGTTATTTTGCCTTTCATCCTCTCACCTATGAACTGAAAGGATTCAAATTCTAAATGTGTTCAGTTTTGCAGAAACTAAACTAAAAGGGGCACAAAATCAAAACCAAATTTAGTTTGAATTTTTGTCTTTAACAGCTGCTGAACAGTAGTTTCTATGAAATAGTAAATTTTCTGGTGCCAGACCTTTAAAATCTTTACCTGAAACTGTGCTGCTTGATGTTTGTTTAATAACCGTGAGTGATATGTTTGTTTAATAAACATTCATGATAGCATAAAGATAAATGCATTGAATTACTGTATATCATTCCATGGAGAAGCAGATAACAGGTAGAACTGATTAGTATTTTAACAGCCTCAAAACTCATTAAAAAAATTGTTGTGCATATTGCAGGGACATAACAGAAACCATCTCAATTCATTAATATCTTTGTAATCTTAGATATAGTTCTTTTGTTAACATTGCAGTATTCATTTCAGGATTACTGTAACATTGAGTCCCTTACTATTAAATTACGGGTGAAATAGGTATGAATTTTCAGAATGTTTGGCACAATAATTTTATCTTGTTTTTGCTTTGATAGCTGTAATTGGATATTAAACTAATGCTTATATTATATATATAATGCTTCTCATATCATACATTATAATAATACTAATAGAAAAGAAAGCGACCCTGTAGTTAATATAATTTGAAACAAATATAAACTGAGCTCCTGAGAGAAGAAAGAAAAAAAAGGAAAGAGAAAAGACAGGAGAAACTATAAAAGAAACACAAGCAGGAAAGTCCCAGCAGTTCTAATTAAAGATATTTCAACGTTAGAACTGCAGCATCCACCCACATCATTCTTGCATGACATGTAACAGAAGATCACCAGTTCTGTCTTCTTTGTACAAAATAATTTTCCACATCATTGTTTATCAATAGCAGCAAAAGCTAGAGTTTTGGCATAACCATATTCATAAATTGTACAGAAAAGGAGTAATTATAGTAGATCTGCCTGTAACCAAGAAGCGATTGTTAAAGTAACTTTCAAGAAACTCTGCCAGCCACGTGTTGTCCAGTATTTTACTGGGTATACTGGCTTCCTTCATCAGGTAGGAGACAGTGGAGCCGCCTGAAGAAGGTGACTAAGTCATTGCTTATGTAAAAAAAAGTTAAATTCACGTTTCCTTTATTTCATTCAGAGGACAGAAGTGAGAACAAAAAGCCAAGCATATTCATGACAGTGGCAGATGGTGCCAACCTTGCACAGCTATTTTCTTTGATTATTGGCTACTTATTATACTTTTAAAAAGAGACAAAGCCAGAAAGCTGTGGTTCTAGAAGATAATGAAGTCACACTGACATAAATCATTGTCCCGAATATTGTATATGGATTTGTTTTGGGTTTCTAAAGAATTTTCCTCTATTTCTCCTTCCATTTTGTATTTTCACTCGGACCCCTCCTAGAGAATGAGAACCATCTCACTGTGTTCACACAGAGCTTGAGATTAGGTGGAATAAATTTGCCTGTGCCATTTAGAACAACACTTAATTATTACAGTCTTGAAGAACTGCAAAGAAATGATACTAGCTCACAGTTGTTGGTATCTTATTTGCTTACCCATTGTCAGACAGTGAGTGTGGATTTTGGATTTTGAATATCTTGTACTGAAAACTACAGGTACTGTGCTGAATTATATGGAACTTGGCACCCCTTAGAAAAAAAGTTAATGCTGGGTTCAGAAGGGAGGCATTTTTTTCAAAGTGTCTATCTAAACATCAGGAGGTTTTTGAGTAGGTTTTTTTTCTTTCCTGCTCAGAAGATCCTATTGCATAGTATGGTCACAGTTAGATGTATGTTTAATGAAAAATAGAATTACAGCCAAGTTAGAATAAGAGAAAGGCAAGTCTAGCAAGGGCCCATTTATGATTACTGATTCTAATACTCTTTCAAACAAGAAAAGGCCAGTGGAAAAAGCAGCATCTTTTCCACCAACTGATTGAGTTACATTGATTTTACAAAGGACCTGGAGAATGAATAGGAGAGTTCGGGAACCAAATGATGAGACCAAATGAGATTTTTCCTACCCCTGAATGTCACCAGTCAGGCTCCTTTTAAAGAGTAAATTTCTTTTGCCAGCAGTAGAATAAAATTCAAGCAAATATGAAGTGGATGGTGAGCTCAGAGAGAGCCTTCACCAATAGGGAAGAAATTCTTCCTGTCCTTTCCAGAGCAGAGGGGACATTATAAACAAATTAAGTTACTCTAATAATGAGGTCTGAAGAGAATTTTATTGCTATGTATAGCCACTTGGATTGGTAATTCATGTGTCTGGAGCAGTTCTTTAATGCTAACCACATTATAAGCCTGTATCCTCATGCTGGTGTGACTGTGTTACAAAGGAGACTATTGGCAAGAGAAACTTAAGGTCACCGAACCAATGAACCCTTAATATTTGTTTCAAATAATTATTTCCAAATTGGAAATCTGTGTGAGTTGTTCAGGTTTTATTCTTAACCAGTAACCATTTCAGATCACACATAGTCAGGAGTCTGTGGAAAAGAATGAAAGAGTGTCTTGGAAGTGATACGGCTTCTAAATAAACGATAAGCTTATTGCAGTGCATGCATCATCTTCTGAAAATAGCTCTGTTGTCATAATCTCTGTTTTAATAATTCCAATTTCCCCCTTACTGTAAGAAATACAGCAATGAGCCTTTAACACACAACAGAGATTCTTGTGCTATTGCCTTTCCTCGAAGTTTCTTTGAACCATCTCTGAATAGATCCTTGATGTACAAATGCTTCCTAGCAAAAAAAAAAGCAATCGGGGTTTCAGGTTCATATTCTGTCCCCCTTTCCTCAACTGTTATCACTCGTAGTTAGCAGAAATACCATTTTCTTAAAGTAGGAACATACAGAGGGTGTTCAACTTGCCTCTGCTGTCCTAGTACTGCAGCATTGGTGCTTGGTACTCTTGGATGGCACAGAAGACCGAGTAGGTACAGGTCCTCTTCACATTATGCTCTTAGATATAATCAGCAGCACGTGGCCCAACATGCACTAGTTCTGACTCCTGGAGAATCAGAAAAGGTTAGCGGTACCTATTCATTACATACCATTCATTAGGACATATTTTTGTCTTCATTGTATACTATCACTTAGTGTCTTTTACACAATATTATTGAGAATAATACATTCATTATGAAAATCTTTATCCTCCACTAAAGCAATAGATGTACACATGCAAAAATACAGTATGGCAGAATTATCAAAAGACCCTGACAACAAATCTGCCAGTCTTCTCATCCCGACCATATATAACATGCACTTGACTGAGATGGAAAAGGCAAGATACGTGACAGCCCAGACAAGCAGAAACACAAGTATGTGTTTTAAAAGTAAGCACATGTATAAGCCTTAACACTATCAGGGACCTGGTACGTTTTTCTGCAATTTCTCAAAAACAGTCATTTTATGCCTGCTTTTTTTTGTTTGTTTGTTTGTTTGTTTACTACTATAAATTTCTTGGTTCTGTCTTCTGGTGTGTGATTGTACAAAGGCCAGAAAACTGAGAGGAAGCATGTTATTAAAGCATACTTATTTTATAGTACAGAGTTGAGTCTGGATTATAGCACAATTATTGAGTAGCTGTCCTTCAGCTCTTAAATGTAAAGGGGATGTAATATTCACAGGGCTATTTAAAATTGAAAATATCAAAGAAAAATAATATTAAGTAAATTTTGAAAACTTCCAGAGAATACTTTCTGGAATACAAAGAATCTCTTGTGAGTTCTGCTGATGAGAAAGAAAAGTTTGTAGACTTAGGATCATTTATATTGCAGAAGGAGTGGTAGAAAGCATGGTGATCAACAAGCTACAAGTAGTGAGGTAGTGAAAAATAATATATTCAATGAAGAACGACCACTTTATAGTAGATAGTAGATGATGATACACATGATAGATAGTACATTTGCTGGGCCTGCGCTTACATTTTTGGGGCATCCAAATATTTATTGACTTGCATGAATAAGGAAATGCAGTCTTAGACCCTGCATTTTCCATGACCTTTTCTTCATGTTAACTTTAGGTTAGTTACCAGTATCTTTGGATAGCCAGACATATGCAGGCTATCTCTGTGAATCACAGGATCACACTATTCATGAGTCTATAGTACTGGATATTGGATAGGTTGTCCCCAGTCTGTAAGACTACTAAAATTCAAAACATGGTTGCGAAAAATTAATGAATCTCATTTGAAGAGCCATTGTTTCCTTTCATACAATATTCTGGATCTAGGCAAAAGATAAAAGTCACAGAAGCTTTTATTATTAAAACCAGAGCCAGTTGGCTGCCTTGGTTAGGGTGACCAAATGCCAGCAAAACCAAAATCTTCATTTGCTTTGAAGACCTCATGCTGAATGAGAAGCTGTTGTTGAGATAAAGATACTCACTCTTTGCAAGCATTTTCATTTATTCTTTTTGGACTCTCAAGAGAAAAGAAAACTTAAGCAATAAAGTATGTCTGTTTCTCTGAGATCAGAAAAGCTCAGAACTGAAGGTGAAAAAACTGAAGCATTGAAGACAGGAAACTGTGGAGATGTCTGACCCTACGAAATACTGACTTCGCTGAAAACTACATCAGGCATTTCCTTTTGCAGAGAGTAATATGCAATTTCTTTGTAGCGGATGAGTTCTATGCTACTCAGAAAGTTGTTCTGCAAAGTAGAGGCTGTCACTTGTAGACCTGGATGGATAACTCTCCTCTAATTAACCCACAAAACAGCATTTCTCAACATGCCTTCCGAGCCGTTTTTGCTGAATACAGGTGTGTAGAGATGCTAAACCAGCCACCGTAGAAAGGGATTTCTTTATTATGAAGAACTGTGTCACTGGAGAGGAATAAAAGAAACAAGAAGTGATTGTTCTTGGTACCTTGGTACATAAAAATATTGCCAAAATTGTATACTGCTGCATGCATGTGTTAACTATAGTTACCTCTGTAAATAGAGCTGTATTTTTTCTGCAACGGGAATTTATTCTAATACTTTTATACTTTTGCTTCCTTAGCAGTATAATAACTACTGTGCCATATATATAGAAATTACTCCCAAGAATGTAACAAGCAGGATTCACACATTTAAATGAATTCAGAAAAAAAAAACCCTGAACTGTTTCCAAATTCTTCTATCCAAGCATCACTTAAGAAACTGTTTGTTCAGTTCAGTTTCATCTCTGCAGCTGCCAAACCACTTCAGTTCTGCCAGCTCTGCTCTCTGATTGCAAAATAAAGGGTGGTCACTTCACAGTGTATGCAAGAAATATTATAATTTTGTGAAAATTATGACATTTAAGAAATCCTTTCAATAGTAAATTGCGAGGCTATCCTGGTACGTGTCTATTTAGCAAAAAAAATGGATATTTTATGTTCACTTCTCCATGCCTTCCTATAACATTAGTGAATTTAGTCTCCTGGGTTTGCATTTTCTAAGGCTGATGCACTTCACTGCAGCTTACATTCATAAATATTTTTGTAGTATAATAGCCTGTCAAAACAAATCTGTTTTCCTCATTTGTGCGTGTGCAGAAGGGTGTCCTTACTGCTTTTTGTCCATCTCTAAAGATAACAATAGTAATTGCACAGTGTAGCAAAGCTTTTCTTTTTGTTAATGTCATCACTGCCTCCCTCCTCCTTGAAAATCAGAGGAGGTGTGAAGAAATCAAGCAAATAGCCCCTTATTATATGAAAAATGTTCCTACGTAAATGCATTAATCATTTTCATATCTCATCTCTGATGATCAGAGCCTCCTGTGTGCGTACTGTGTGCAGAAATGCAAAGACAACGCAAATGAAGCTGCTACCTGTTTTACTAAGATGAAGTGCAACTGATTACACTACCACAATACTTTTTCACATGCATTTTGTGAATTTTCAGAAAAATAATCTCTGTGGCTCACTAGCCTAAATGAAAGGTCCTCGCCTGTAAAAGTAAAATGTATAAATATTTCATATTGCTTTAATCTCAAATATCACTTAAAGCAAAACAGACAGGGAAAAAAACAGTAAGCTCTGTGTTGATGATCTTACTTAACTTCCAAGCAGTTTTCTTCTCAGGAAAGTAATTTCCCCTCTCAGGTGAAGGAGAAATTAAAGTGTACTTAGAAATAAAGAAGGAACAGAATATTATTATTTATTTACTTTTTGACAAGAAAAATAATTGTGTAAATAGTGATACAGAAAACTATTAGAAATAACAAAATACCAAGATGTCAATTTCTGCAATATAGGAACAAAATAGAAGGAAATTTTTGTGATTTTTTAAAAATGGAACAAATGTAGAAAAGGCAACTTTTCCAGCATTCTGCTTTCCCTGTGACTAGCATTTTGTCCTGCTCAGAGTACTGTTTACACCAGAGCAAGTTGTGTGTTTTTCCCGTGCTGACCTGTACTTTGCTTGGTGGGAAATCTCACTCTGTTCAGAGCCTTGTTATGCGGTGAGGAGTCATTAGAGGGCTGCTTTTTGTTCATTTTGAATTATCATCGCAAAGTGTTAAAACTGACTGTAAGGCAATACCAAATCGTAACAGTCGTGCCTTGCACACATTTTCTTCTTAACGTGTATTGCTATTTACCTTAATTCTTGATTGGCTCTAATATGAGTAAAAATCATAGAAATAGGTATTGCACTTTTTCACTGAGAAATATTTTTGAGAGGGACAGTCAGGTTATTTTTCTTCATATTAGCCCCATAGCTAGTACCTGACGTAATAAAGATACCGAGAAATGGAAGTAATTCTGGCATGCCTCTTACATGGGATGTTAGGTAAGCATTAGTGTTTGTTCATCAAATACTATTTTCATGTGTCCTTGTGCAGACCCACTGGACTGAATACACGCACAGAGATGCGTCCTCTGTCAAATCTCTACCCCAGAGAAATACATCCTTTTACAACACAGCTTCATGCCAATCGCCACTTCAGTAAACACTGCCACATCACGATGACTGCTCTCCAGGAATTAGCAATGAGTTTGTTTATAATCAAGTTTATCAATATTTATAAAGTACTGTACTTAAGGGGATAATATATTGATAAAATACAGTTCTAAAATGCATTACATTTCCACATTATATTTAATGGCTAAAAATACATGTAGTGGGTGTGGAGTAATAGGGGCCATACCCCGCCCCCACAAACAGTTTCTTTATCACCCCATCTGCTACCCCAAATGCTAACTCTCAGGAACACCACTGCTTTGCAGCATGTTTTATTATTCAAGCTTTGGTGGGAGGAGAGCTGCAGAAAGAAAGTGTTAACTGCAGAGAAAGGGAGGGTCAATCCAAGACCCAGAATAAGCTGTATTGCTCCACTGATGCCAGGACAGTGGCACAAACTTCCGCTGGACCTGCACTGGCCACTAAACACCATGACGTTATATTAAAGCCTGCTAGAAAAAAAAAAGGAACAGTGAGAAGGAGGTCTAAACACATTTGTCAAAGAATTAATAAAGAGGCTAAAGGTATTTATGTAGGCAGGGAACATATGGAAGAGGAACAAGGCAGACTTTGAGAAGAAATTATTTAGCTTCATTAAAAAAAAAGAAAACGAACAAAGATAAGAACAGGAAAAAAAAGAAAGTTTACACTGTTTTCACATTGCCTTTCTATTTTTCCAAAAGGAAGCCGTAAGTTGGGGCCTGATCCAAAGTGCACAGAAGTCAAGCAAAGATTCGTATTGCTTTGGATCGGGTACTTAGGAAAGAAAGAAATGCTGCTAGATAAGTATCAAATACTGATGAGTGTTAGTGGGGGTTTAAGAGACAAAGCGTCCAGTTTGAAGCACTTATTGGCGATGTCTACACTATCACCACTTGCCAAAAACATTTCCATCATTGTGCAATGGTTGAGCTTTATAACTGGCTTCCAGCATTTTAATCTAACCCAGCTCAGAGCAGGTGAGGAGGTGGCTGAATGTAACTCATCGAGACAATTTTGGGCATGACAACATTTTTCATAAATGTAAGTCAAATTCAGTATGCAATTTCATTTGAAAAAAAAACAACAGTGGGGGGAAAGTACAAAAGAGAAATTGAGAAAATCAAAACATTTCATTTTGATATATTCAACATTTAAAAACTGATTTTTGATCTTAATATTTTTCTTTTAAAATTGATCTATTTTTAATAAAAATGATTAATATGGAAGAATCCCGAAAGGGAGCAAAATGTTTTGTTTTAGGACAATTGAAATTGTTTAGGACGACACAAAATTAATTATTTCTCTGATTGTGTGATTCATCTGTCAATCTGAAAATTCTGCTATTCATACAGCTCTCCGATAGGTAATATACTTTTAGGCAAAATGACTAGCAAATATTCTGCGCCTCATTTGCACGTAGCTGTTAGGAAACAAAGCTGACCATATGAATCAGGTTTTCTTTCAGAAAATCTCATTTATTTACAGTGACTACATAGAGATCTTCCCTGAACTCAGTCAGAACAAACAAGTGCAATTTTCATATTCCTACATGCAAGCCAGACAGCATTGCTGAAAGACACCCTATTTCTTGGTTGCTGGTTTGTCATTGCAGTTTTATTTGTCTGGTTTTTTTGTTTGTTTGTTTGTTTGTTTTTTTCTTAGCTGCTTTTGTCTTTAGGTGTTACATAGTTGTATATAGGAGTTTATGTTTATAGACTAGACTGGCCTTTATGCTAAAATGTACAGCATACACCGACATACCCAAGGGTCAATATGTTTGGTGAAAAGAAACTGTTGTTCCTGACCCTACAGTAATTGTTCCTCAAGCTGGGAGGGTCAGGAAAGCAAGCATCATAGCAGAACATCTATTAGTAACTTTCCCATATGTAGTTCTTTTCTTCTGTAAAGACACTGGGGAGGGTTCAGGTTTAGGGTCAGTCCAAGGTGGTGAAGAGTCAATCTGCTGCACTCAGACAGAACTTGGGATAAAATAGAAGCTGTATATGTGGAAAAACTACAGGTCAGCATTAGAAAGTATGGAAGATTCTGTCTTGATGTTAAACTGAACAGTGTCCTGGTAATTTATATATGCCTCAGGGCCTTTTACATTTTATTGTTGTTGTTGTTATTATTATTATTATTATTACTATTATTTGCATTGGATAATCAAATCCTAGTATAATGAAGTCGGTTTTAATTTTCCAAGCCAAAAGATTCCATGTAGTTTACTCAGAAGTGATCTTTTATGAGGTACTATAAAAAGCCAAATTCTGTTTCATCTATGTGGCCTTTCCTCAAGAAAATATATGCTCTCTTGTTGGTTGAAATGTGTTAGCTGACACTCTTCTTCACCAGAAATGGCTCTGGACTGAGTCATGATCAAGGATGGGATGTCCTATATTGGGATGGCTGCAGTAGTTTCCTGCCCACACTGCAGAACAGTTCAGACACTGATGTAGCAGCTACAGAATTGCAAATAAGAGCTTGGCATTTGTGTAATAAACTTTAGCAGTTCAGCTACTGCTTTCTGAGAAGCAGAGCCAGCCCTGTATTCAGGACAAGAATCTCTAGAGAAGCAAGAAAATGAGGGATGTGAAACACTGTAACTTCCTCAACATAAGTCATCCGTGCTTGTGAATCAGATCCCCACGCTGTCTTGACTGCTGCAGTATGTATCCCGCAGGGCACTTTGGAATGAAAGATAGTGCAGTATGAAAGATATTCTGTTATTATATGGATGAATTGGAGTTGGGAGAAACAGCTATTTGGTAGTCTTAAGACAATGACATTGCACATGGCGAGTCTGATATTCAGAGCCTATTATTCAAATGGATGGGGAATTTGACACAATAGCAAAACCAAGAGCACTTATAGTTTCAAAATTAAAGGAAATAGTAGCACATTGTCTCAGAGAACACGTGTGCAGTATTGTGGTTTTACAGCAAAAGGAATTAATCGTACCAGACACAGTCAATTTAAAGTATGGCACAAATCTAGTTTTGCAAAATGTCAGGATCATGCAGCGAAGCCTTACAACTACAGACAGTGACTAGAAAGAAGGAAAACCTCACTGGTTACCTGGAATACTTAAGCATGACATTCCCAACTCAGTAGGGAAGGACGGAGGCTCACAAATTATCTGCTATCTAATTGTCTCTTGGCTCAGTTTGGGAAATGCAAATAGAACTAGACTGCAAAAATTGGTTCAAGAAGCCCTAACAGGATATCAAGCACTAGGCAGTGTACAGCAGATGGTAAAAGATTTTTAAAAAGCAATCTTCTTGAAGTTCACAATAGTCTAGGGAGTTAGAAAATGGCAGGTGGAGCAGGAACTGTAACAGGTTATGAATTGTCAATAATTTCCTTTTCAGTGGCAATGAAACTGCTCTTGAAATCACCAAAAGGTGATAGAGATACACTGTAATTGGAAGACACACACCTCAAGTGAGAACTGACACAAAGATGTAACAACTACAAGAACTGCAGAGGAAGAATGTAATCTTCTGAATTAGCATTTATAAGCTAATAAAGAATTATGGTGAGTCCAGAAAATCTTGGACCTAAATACATTTAAAAGTGAAACAAAAGAAACACAGGCTACAAATCAAGACAATTAAACAGCCTAAATGCACATGAGCATATTCAGTAGCAGAGTATTATTATGAAGATAATCAGTGTCCTTCATTACTGTATGAAGGACATAAAAACTATGCCCTCAGGTACTTGAAGTTTACAAATGAAACAGATAATGCAGCTTAGAAAACAAAACAAAACAAAAAAATCCACTGTATATGACAGGACGCTACATTTGAAGAGTACAGAGTGATGCAGAGGACATGCACGTGTATACAAACAGCTCCAGGATTTTACCTGCACCAGGTGCACATTTCATTTACCAGCTACCTCTGCTCACTTCTTTGCTCCCCAGTAAAATCCTAAATCCTAAATACTAAATTGGAGGCATGACTCTCACCGATATACCAGTTGTAAAAAATAAACAATTCCTGACAACAAATAACGGTTAACATTTAGTTGAATTGGTTATTTTCTAGCCCTTATCCTCTCACTACAGTAGGCAACTGTCTACTTCCCCTATGCTTCAAGTCAGCCATTCTGTCTTTGGTAGAACAAACATACTGGCATCAGAAATTAAAAAAGAAAGTGAAATTACTGTTGTCAAGCAGATACAGAGTGAGTGGAGGATGTTGTACAGTTTCAAGGAAATGGAAAAGAAAATTAGAATGTAATTATCTTGGTTATGCATTTAGATAGCCTGAAACAATAGCACCAAAGACAGATGTGAATTTTCCCATTTGTCTTAATGGAGCATCAACTGCAAAACATAATTATGACAACTTTAATGCTAATAGTGTTAACCGTTCCATTTCTGAATCATACATCAGATACATCCATCACAGCACCACTTCATTACCATTGAGCTTACTTGATATGTACTAATGTTTCTTTCATCTTAAATGATTACTTAGAAGAATACTGCTGGAGCCCACAAAATGTCTAAAACCAGAAAGACACAAGGGACAATTCAGAGTCAAACATAAAATCATTGCTTTCAGATCTCATTTCTAGACTTTTAGCTAAACAACTCCTTGATCCCCGATGTTTGCTTGTCATAATATTGTTTTTCCACTGCAGAGAAGTCTGATAGCTTCCAACTTCCCTTCCCTCTCTCTGGTCTTATAAGGAGCTCTTTAAATATTTATCTCAAAGCGTACCCATTAGAAGTCGGTTCGAGACTTTCAAAACAATCCGGCAAGACTGGCTGGATCACTGATAAGGAAGAATGTCACATAGCTATAGCCTAGAGAGACAAGGGTTAAGAGACCACAGACTCAGAAAGCTGAGACACTAACTTTGTAGGGTATTAGCTTGCAAGAATGGGTATGTTTGGAACAGCTTCACGGTTACAAACTAACAGACAAGAATTCAATTCTCTGCATTGGTCTCCGGCCACTGTAGCAATAATACTGTATTTAAACAGTCTTACCACTCAACTAGCTCATGAACTGGAGGTAGACAACATATCTTACTCCTACTCCATGTTTTAAAACTAGCCATTTGGCTTACCCGCTTGGCAGGTGACAGAGTCCAAAGACGTATACATGTTTCAACTTTCGTTTAAAATGTCTGATAATTTGGACAGAATTATCGGGTAAATTGAGTCAAAAGAACTCATCCTGCAACAACGTCAACATGGCAGGTAAAGGATAAAATAAGCACTGGTTATTTGGAGCACCAGAAAAATCCCACTGGGGATTTCTTGTTGATAACCCAACACATAGAGAAAGAGGTGATACTCCTTGGGAAGCAAGGTCTACCCTGCTCAAATGAGTTGGTAGGAAGCGGGTGACAGGCCATATTAGTGGAGAGAAAACCTTAGGTGATTCCTTTTTAGGTCAGTAGTTTTCTATCCTCTCCATAGCGTAGTGACTTCATTATAGAGCACTTATATGTGTGTGTGTGTGTGTATACATGTATATATGTATTTATACACACACATGTGTAAGTACAAGTAAATGTGTTTTTCTTGGAGATTCCTTGAGTCCCTAAAGATTGCAAAAGAAAACCAAGGTGCTTGAATTTAGTGGGCGGAAAGTGGGTTAGAAATAGGACAGTTTATCAAATTATGGTGGTCCCATCCCACAGACTGTTGTCCTTTCTTTGCAAGCTGTATAAATTCAGCCTTCAGCTACATTTCCAACTTCAATTCCTTGTCACATTTCTCATTCCTGTCTCTCTGCTCAGCCAATGGCAGCAGTGCCAATCCCCCAGTTGTTAAATCTATCCGAAAGCTTCCCCCCTCCTACTTTATATCACCCTAAAAGTGATTTTTGCAGCCTCTCCTCCAGAAAGAGTGAATTTGAACACAAAGACAGAGTATTTGAGCCAAAGAGAGAAGTAAAAAGAGAATCCTTTAAGTCTTTTCTTTAACTGGTGTTATCCTATGCATATTACAGGAAGGAGAATGTCCCTTTAAATAGTTTGGGAGCCCTCTAGTGATTCTTGCTGTCTTTCACTGAAGAAGCAATGAGATCCTCCCCCATCCCAGTGGAGGTAGGTGGAGGGGCCTTTGTGTATAGCTAGCTAATGAACCCAGTATTGCCATCCCATGACGCTAGTGTTAGTTTCACAAATCCTTAGTGTGGCACAGAGAACCGGAATAAAGTGCTTTCCTTCCTTCAGTCATCTTTGTCCATTTTATTCATCATTTAAGTTCCCGTTCTGCAAAGTTCCAAGCTTTGGGAGATCAGAAACTTAAATCGGGGCAGCATTTTGTCTTGGTTTGCAAAGGACCTTCGGGGCAGAACCCCAAGTACGGGTGTGCTTGCATGAGCTAAGCACCCTTCCTTCCAGTTCTTGAGAATTAGGGCATAAATCCCAAGCCATTAGATTATGGTGAGAGCTAAACCTTTTGCTGTTCTAGCATTGCAAGCCGTAAGCTCTTATAAAATATATTTTTAGGAGTCCTATTGAATCGCACAGTATGTAGCATAATGTAATCAATACAAGAAGCTGCATATAAATAATCTGTTTGGATTCTCACACATTTTAAGATGAGAGAGGGCACCATTCCCAGCAGTACTCCCCCCCCTCCCTCAGAGTTCACACCTTTTATGGGGGAAAATGATTGTAAAGTATTCATTTAAGCCAATAACCAAAGCTTATGTTATTCATTTCTCGGCGATATACATAGTGCTCTTTTTGTATACTATTAACTGTGGACATATGTTTTTCATTTGACTATGTTACTTACACACACAATTCTTTTAAAAAATATGTAAAATATAACAGCTGCTGTAAAAAAAATATTTTTAGATCTCTGAAGAGCCTAACGAGCTGCAGTGCACAACAAAAATGGTTTGGTCTTTGTAACATGCCCATAGTAAAATATCATGGAACAGTTTAACCCACTTGGTCATCTCCCTGGAAGGGAGTGAACTGACACAGTTATTTCAGGACAAAGTGCTTCTGTGGGGTTTATTCCCTAGCTATAACTGCAAGGTCTCGATCATTCACTGCATCGAAGAAATGATACAAACAATGGATCAGCCAACTTTTAAAACAGCAGTATAAAAGCAATTGTAAAGGCACCAACTGTATCATCTGAGGTCTGCTTTGACATTGCTGTTTTCTGATGGCAAAAATATACCTATTTCCTGCCAGTATAAGTGAGAGATTAAGGGGTAAATATAGAAAACCTAAAGTTTGCTTTGGATGAGAAGTTTTTTCTTTATGAATTATTGAATAAATCAAATATCCTTGGTTCTCATCCCAACAGAGTGTGATGATTGCTAGCTTGAAAAAATGTAGCAAGAGCAAACGTTGGCAAGAGCGAAGCATTATAATGTGCTGTCTACAGAGATTCAGAGATAAGAAGGATTGTCAGTTACAGTAAATGCTATCAATGTTGGTAGAAGATATTTAAACTGTAATTCTACCTAGATTAAGGTACTTAAAAACAATGTTCATGGCTTGAAAGCAACCTCTGTGAGCCTCTTTTAAGGAATGAATTCCACCAGTGGGTAATACATAGATGCAGATTATTCCATTGCAACACTTTTGGCTGCTACTGTGTGAGGGAATGGCAAGCATGGAAAACTGCCAAAACTGAATGTCTTCTTCCTTCTCTTCCAGTTGATAAGACAGGAGAACTAAAATGCTTTTTTGAAATCAGTTATGTGGTATCTGGAAAGTAGGATGAGAAAACGAAATCTTTCTGAAGATCCCAATCATACAGTGGTAGAGAACATACTGGGGAGGATCCTGCTCCCAGAGGAGCTCTGACATTCCCTGCAGCAGCTGCAGCACCATGCTGCAAATTTTCTGCTGTCGTCGTTTGATGGGGAGCCATGGTCTTTACTTGCACCAGGTCCTGCTCTGCCAGGTTCTCATAAAGTACCTTGCATCATCCAAATTAGATGCCTAGCAAGTGTTTCTTATTTCTTTGTGATTTATTTTGTTAGTTTGTTTTGCTTTCCCTAAATTTTCATTGTTTTAGTCTTGATGTTTCCAGGGTGTTAAGTCCAATGTGTTCAGAATTGTCCAGGGCATTCAAAGCTGTGTGCGCAGGGTCCTTGAAACACTTCTGTTCAGCTTGAGTGTCCAGGCTGTACAAAGCCGTGCAGACAACATCCTTGAATAAAGTCCAGTCACCTTTTTTTGACACAGGAAGCTGCATTAGGGATATCCAGCTGGCTTTCCACTGATTTTCAAAGTGCTTGTTTTACAGCAACAATTTTACAGCATTAACTTTAAAACTACTAAAATTTAGCTTATTCAAAAGCTTCTGCTTAGTTTGATGTGGATGTCAGACTTCCCACAGATCTGTTAATTTGACATTTGAATCGTCCTCCCATGGACTGATTCCGATGTTGGCCAGAAAGTGCTGTAATCAATCACTGCCAATATTTGGAATAGCGATACATCTAGGGAATTTTGGTTTTACTTGGAACCTGAAGGCCTGTGATCATATTAGGTATATTTATTTAGGAAGAATGGGTTTTGCACTTTTCATACTGTATTTTTCAACAATACCAGCAGCCTTCACAATTTAACTCAAAATGGGCTTTGAAGCCACCAGGAAAATAATTATGTTCTTCTCTGGTATTTGAGAACTGATATGTTCCAGATCTTCATGAAAATTATCTTATTTTAGCTGTGTTTAAGTAGTATTTAGTCAGTAATGATGGTGGTATAGCATTTCTTGTAAAGTAGCAATCTTGCTGTTCAGTCATTTTTGCCATTGTGCAATCTAGTTTTTTGATCATAGGAGATCTAACAGTGAAACCATGGTCAGTTTCTGCACTATTTTCTTAGTAATCACAGATCTACAGCAGAGATAGCTAACACAAGATTCTTAAGTTTGTTGTCCTCTAGAGAAAATCTCTGTTTTAGTGTTATTATACGAATTTTGTATCTGGTCTCTGCATTGTCAGGCAGGGTGGTTCTTCACACTGGACGATTAAAGGGAGGTCAGGAAATATTTGCATGATCCTGCTATGTCCAAGGTTGTAAATTTAAAGGAGCTAACATAGAGGGAATGGAGGTTCATCAGGGAACGTCTATGCTGTGCAATTAAGTGCAGTGCAGATAGCCCTAACTAGTGCTGACCCATCTACAAACTGCCCAAGCTGCATTAGCAGGATTTTGCACTTCAGAAAAACTTTGACTCCCAGTAGCAAGTCCTGGCTCCAGCTGAGTGCCGTGGTGATGCAGTTGTACTGCAGGAGCTGGATCTGCTGTACTCTGTGGTGTGGGAGTCACTGAACTCTAGTATTGCTTCCAGCCCCCAGGAAGTCATCCGTGATCCTGAGTTTTTTGTGTCAGCAGATTTTGCAACTGTAACTTCTGTTGAATCCATACCTGCAGCTTTGCTGGTTTTTGTCATCTCAGAAGTTTGAAAGAATGGCAGATAACTTGATTTTGATGCCAAGCCCACGTGCTATAGCAGTAGCACTCATCCAGATTCGGTCATAAGATGGAGACAAAGAACATGAGGTAAAGCTTGCTGGCATGATTGGCCCATGGAATTTGATAAACCTCTGTCAGTGACCTAGTGTGCGTACTTGAACTGCATGGCAAACTTCATACACTAAATTAGAACTGGCTCTAACTCGCCCTCAAGCTTACACACTGCCTAGGGGTACCTACTGCAACAGCAGCTCTTTGGAAGAGGGAGTGTCGGGGTAACAGCGGTGAACAGGCATCAGGCTTCCATCCGCGGGTTGCAGCTGACACCTGGGCTAAGGAACTAATGCAATCACGCCACGCTCCAAAGGACAACGCTGAGCAGTTTGACTTTTAAAATGATGAAGCAACCTGTGTTTTTCTTTTGTTTTATTTTTTGGGGAAAACCAAATTGTCTTTAAATTTTAAGTGCCTTTTGGGTTTGCATAAGGGAAGCAGAATGGTGAGAGAGAAATACCTGCACTCCTGGGAGATTTCTCAGCTCTTCCATTTCATATATACAACATGCATTGAACTTTTTTGCTAGAATGAAGCAAGACAAAGGGAATTCGGGGTGAATCACTCCCAGCAAGTAAAAGTGTTTCATTCCCAGCCTCACAGCGAGGACACACGGCGGGTGTAACAGGCGAGTCAGGCTTTGAGGGCTGGGAGCACAGCGACAAATCCTATACTGGGGTCAGGCCGGGACTGCCTGCAGGGCTGGGGTGCTGCGGCCCCACACCGGGGAGGTGTGTGCTTGTGGAGCCCTCAGGCAGTGTTCCCCCGCCTAAGCACGTGGGGAGAAAGTCCCACGGAATGTTAGAAACCCTGTGCAGAGCGCTGCAGGTGAACTGCAGGGTACAGGAAGCCGGGACAAAGGAATCTCCTTTTCATTTAAGCAATAGTATTGTTCTGACTCCACGCTTTTTCAGGAGCTGTATTTTAAAGCAAGGTTGCTGATTTTATTGTATTTCACTCATCTTGAAGTAATTTAGGTTTGTTTGGACAGAGTACATTTTTCTAGGGAAGAGGAAAGAAGAATGAAATTTAGCTCATTATCAAAATAAGCAGAAAAGCTAAAGTCAAGAAAACATGATAATTTTTTAAACCTTTTCATTTTTTAAGTCGCTTTAATATAAAATTGTACTAAGGATTGTTGCTTGTTGCTCTATTTTTGTGCGTCAGCAGCACATATGAACTCATGCTTCAGATTTTGAAGTGAATTGATGCAATTCAGCAGAACACTTGGCTGCAGACCTGTGCTGCAGGTAGGATAGGATGCCATAATCACACTTCAGGTAAAGGTGCAAAGTTCTGCCCAGGCCCATGGCAAGAGCATTTATCTCAAGGAGGGACGCTGAGCTCCATGACCATTTGGCGGACCTACCTGCATTGTGGTTGCCAATCTGAATTTTATTTAGGGAAGCTGTGGAGGTTGCAAACAAGCTATGAGTTTTGGATCATAGCAAGGAACCAGAAAAAGTCCTGGTCAGAGAGAAGTTGAGAACCACTGCATAAACGTGCTTGAAATCTCTATTGTATTTATATTGCAGAACGCATCTTCAGCTCTCAGAAATGAAGATTTTACTTTCTGTTTTGCTAAATAAAGGAAACCAAGGCAGTGGGACAAAGTTATCTTTCCAAAATATCACAGTGGGGAAAACTGGAACAGTTCCTTAGCTGCCAGCTATAGTAAAGATTGCACTACCAGAAAACTGTTCTGTTCCCTCAAACTAACCCTACTGAAGAATGATCAAAATGGGAGTCCAGCTCCATACACGAATCTGCTAGGTTGAAGTGAGGAAGGAAGACAGAAAAGTGCTAGAAGAAGCAAACATTCCAGTGGCAAAATGGACACCGAAGTGTGGAGCCCTTGCTATGCTAATCCTGTTGGCTTTCCTATATAGACAGTGAGAAGAGACAAGCTCCCCTAGAATCAGAGAAAGAGCTTAACTTCTAAGGGAGGTTTTTCATTCTCCATTGATTACAAAGAAAGCCCAGGGAGATGTGACTAGCAAGGCTGAATTTGGTTCTTTGTAGCGCAAGTGAATGATTTTAGACTTTCCTATTTCCATAACATTCCTTCTTTCTTTTCCTCTGATATCTGGCACACATCTTATAAAAGAGCTTATGAACTGCCGACTGGATTACCTTAGAAGGTAAACCCATGGAAGTTCATGAATCTCAGCTTTTCAGCAACTTTTAAAACCTCAGAAATTTACGGTAGTGCCTAAACCCCCAAGGTCCTGGACTTTTCAGCTTTGAACTGATACACTCTGAGAAGAATAGATTGCTGTTAGTTTGCATAGCTCATTGCAAGGTAAGGTCTTGATACATAAATGAGGTTTGGAGAGTATCTTAGTGTCAAAAGTAATAAATTTTGGTCCTGTGAATGTGTGATGTTGAGTAGTAAACTATTGTGTGGGGCTTCACATTTGATGAGTCACTTATTTAATAGTGCATTCTTAAGACTACCAAGGACAGTCAGATATCTAGGCAAGCACTTTTATATCACCGCATTAAAAATCCCCATTCTACCTAGTAAAAGTGCAGCACTGGAAAAGCAAAACAAAATCAGGTCCTTAAAGTATGAGAACCTTTTGGTACCACTTCACAATGACTGTCTTCTTGTTTCTCATCAGAATCCAGATAATGCTTTTCATCTCTAACTCCCCTGTATATTGTTTTTTGTCTTATTACATGATATCACCATCTGTGATACTCACCTTTTAGATACAATTCTAGATCTGCATATTTTAAGATATTAATTTGTAGCTGAAATGCCTGAGAGCCTCAGAGACACAAACATTCTGTCTGGTTTTGTGCCGTATCAGCATGCATCAAGACGACAGACCCTGCCCCCAGGAGCTCTCAGGAGAGAGAAAGGAACAAATGGGCAATACAAGGAACTAATAAGACAATATTAATAGGTGAGGTAGTTGTCAACTGACTACTGTTAATCTATTTATAGACATTGAGACAAAGGAAAGCTAGAAGTAGGTATGTGAAGATAGTGAGGTGATTTTATCACTAAATAACTATCTACTCTTAAATTAGAACTTCACTTTGGTGGTTATGACTCTCACTTCTACAAATAATCAGAAACATCATCCCTGCCACTTTCTGCATGAAGCACATTGCTATTTTACAATTGATATGTGAAAAAGAAAGCAAAGAAAATTCAATCTAAGGCACTGATCCATGGTTTGTTTTTGTTTTTTTTTGTTTTTGTTTTTGTTTTTTGTTTTTGTTTGTTTGTTTGTTTGTTTTTTCTTTTTTTTTTGTCTCCTGGCTTGGTCTTTTCTGAAAATCTTTCGGTAGTGGTTGAATAGCAACAAAGTTTTCTTCTTTTTGTTTCTGAAACAGCTCTCCTGGCTGATTCAAATGTTAGGAAAAGACCAAGCAAGAAGACAAGAAAACCTTAAATTAATTCACTCTCATTTTTCAGCACAGAACCTATTGAAATTATCTATGCATTGCCAGAATTGAGCATATTGCCAGACCCTGATCTCACAAATATTTTTGGTGATGTGACTCCCTCTCATATATCAGCTGCATTAGAATCAAACAAGTATATTTTTAGTATATACTTTGTATATACTAAAAAGTATATACTATATAGTATATACTATATTAGTATATAAGTGTATATAAATATATACTTATATTAGTATATAGGTATATATAAATATAAATATATTTGCTGCTCCATCTGGTTCCATACAAGTCCATGGGTCCGGATGGGATTCATCCCAGGGTGCTTAAAGAGCTGGCTGACGTCATCGCGAG
>VXAA01005609.1:167997-186623 GCA_013399115.1 Anseranas semipalmata
CTGAGGTCACTTGGCCTGTTCAGCCTGGAGAAGAGGAGGCTGAGGGGAGACCTCATCGCAGTCTACAACTTCCTTGCGAGGGGGAGTGGAGGGCCAGGCGCCGACCTATTCTCCTTAATCACCAGTGATAGAACCCGCGGCAATGGTGTCAAGCTGAGGCAGGGGAGGTTTAGGTTGGACATTAGGAAGAGGTTCTTCACTGAGAGGGTGGTTGCACACTGGAACAGGCTCCCCAGTGAAGTAGTCACTGCACCAAGCCTATCTGAATTTAAGAGGCGTTTGGACTGTGCACTTAGTCACATGGTCTAAAATTTTGGGTGCAAAATTTTCCTGCGCAGTGCCAGGAGTTGGACTTGATGATCCTTATGGGCCCCTTCCAACTCGGGATATTCTGTGATTCTGTGATTCTGTGATAAGTGTATATACTAAAAGTATATACTTTAGTATATACTTCACCATTTTCTGCTAATAAAATCATTCTTTATGGGACCTGATTTTGATTTGTTCTTGAAATAAAGATAAGTTTTTCTACAATTAATTTTATGGATCACATTTCAATTTTCTCCTCATATATTTTTTACATGGTTTTAGGTTGAACTTGTTTGTGGTAGGTTGAGGTCAAATGCAAGCAAGAGTATCAAGCTCTTCAGGCTCTGTTCAAGGCAGAGTGATGGCCCTAGCACAGCTCTGAGCTTGGGCTCCTGGACAGGGCTTGGCTTGGCAGCACATTGAGGTGGTCACGTGGCCCTTGGATCTGACCTGACTCCTGCTTTGCTGTGCAGTACAGTATCTACACATATCTAGATGACAAGGAAGACTATTTCTGTTTCTCTTTCTGTTCTCCTACTCAGTGCTGTTAGTATCATTCTATCTTTCTTATTCCATTTTAAAAGGCCTTTACTGAAAACTGATCCAAGGAGAAAGCTCATATATATCAGCTCGTCAAGGTACTTCCAACAAAAACAGTGCAGAAGGACTCTTCCAGTCCAGCTGAGTGAGCAAAAGGCTTGTTCTCATCTACACTGACTGTCATAAATACTTGAGAACTGTTGAAGGGCAGCATGAACCAACAAAAACATTTTATTGTTTTGGTTCTGCCTCCTGCTGGTGGTGAAAAGCAACAACAACAACAACAACAAAACCTTTGGCATTTTCCGTGTAGGTGTAACCACACTCTCCAGGCTGCCTTTAGAGCTTTTGCCCTGTTAGAATGCTGCAACATTCCCTATATGAAAATCAGACCTTCTCTGAATAATTTCTAATGCAATACTTACTGATTGGTAATAGGCCACACCTGAAGCTCTGAGTGATTCATAGCCCTCCACTTTTTTTTTGTTTCTTTTCCCCAGCTCATGATGCACTATAACCAGTGGCTCAGTTGGTCAGGTGAAAACCAAACCTTGCAAGATTTGCAGGCTGTATTTAAGTGCAAAGCTTAATCATTTTAACAGTCAGGCATGTCTGATTACTATCTTCCAAACATTCACAGCTCTATCATAAATATATAGATTTTCACATTTTCCTAATAAATGAATGAAAATACTTTTGGGGGAATAAAGTGATATGTTTTTAAGGCATTTGTTTACTTTTTCTGTAAGCTCCTGAGATGGCTAACATACTAGTTGTTAATCACACCATCTGTTCAAGCAGTGTTTGACTAAATGAATCAATTCATACTTTTTCTTCTTAAAGCAGTTTTTTACAGAACAATATGTTTGTGTCTATTACCCCATCATTTGGCAATGTAATATGAGATATTTTAATTTTCCTATTTATTGTGCATGGATTTTCAATCTCCAAATATTTTTTTTTAAATACGCATACAGCACAGAAAAGCTGTGTCTATTGATTTCTGTAGCATTGCAAACAGTGGAAAAATCTGTTCCATTCTGCTGTCAAATTCCAACCATCTGATTATATTTAAATGAGTTATTTCAACATGTTCCATTTGAATGACCGGCAGCCAGGCTATTCCTGCTTTGTACCGAAGATGGCAGTGGTGCACAACTTAGCTGCTCGTGGTTATCCTCGGAGAGCTTTGCTCAGCCTTCGGTTACAAGTTCCAGGAAAGAGCAAATGAGGGGAGGACGGGCCTGCAAGTGGGAATGGCAGCCCTTTGCAGTCGTCGTCTTAATTGACTCCGGTGAGCTTGCATTTACGTAATTGCAAACAAAATTCGGGCTAAATACAGAAACTGCAGCTTGGAAGAAATATAAATCCACTCAGACGTTACACTAAAATGTAAACGAATCACTTCTGAAGTTTAGAAAGATTGTAACCAGTTTATTTTAAAATTTTCTTTGTATTTGTGTGCACTTCCTAGATTCAGCTGAAACCAAAGATCATTCATGTTTGTACATCACATTTTGCCTTGTACTTTTGAGTACTGCCAAATCTTGGTCATTCCCAAAACCTCAGGTGAAAGGCTGTAAGTTCCAAGGGAATGTGGGTCATTTCTGACGCACAGAAGCTGTGACTCTTCATTTACCTTAAACCACTGTTTTGAGGTTCACCCTAACATAGATTTGGAAGAGGAATGCTGGCTGGGCTGAGCACAGGAGGAATCTGGCAGGTAGTTAGTAAAATAGTTTCTGAATAAAAACGATGATCGAAGCCACAGTACTAGTACAAACAAAACAAAATGAAATTTCCTTCAGTATGCTGTAAAGAATAATCTTGAAGGAAAATTGACTGGATGACTTCCTAATCATTTGACTGTTACCATGGACTAAACATAGTTGATACCACAGTGGAATCAGAGTTAACACTTGTTCCTAAAGGCTATCTCCTATTTAAGTGGTCATTTATGAAACAGTAAGTGCTTTTCCTCACTACTGTGATATCACTGTCCTTTATTAGAGAGGCAACTGTGTCCTCAAAGGCAAATACCTATTAAATCTATTAAAGAAAAAATAAGTTCTGAAATGGTGGCTCATTCATGTTCTGTTTTTCAACCTGAATTTTATTTGCCTAAATTCATATATTGGCAGGTTTCTTGACCAGAAAATGTTTATTAAAGTAATGAAGAATGTTGATGAGATGATCTTAGTAGAGTCTTCATCACCCATTAGTTTGCCTGGTTTTATTTATTGATTTCTTTTATCAATCTATCTATGTATCTATTTATTATTTTTGTAATATCAGAGAAAGAAAGTAAAAGAAATGTGTCTGGGAACAACGTCTTAAAATTATCAGGCTCTAAATTGTAATCAGTGTGTTGTGCCAGTAGAACACGGTTGTTTTGCTGGATCTTACATACAGAAGGAGTCGGTCAGTAATGCAGGCATTGAACAGGTGAATATATTATGGAGTAGGTTCATGGCCTGGAACTGGCACTAAATGTGAACTGAAAGCCAGTGAAAGGTATGAAATAATACATATATTGTTTTCTCAAGTATCCTGGTAAGATGATGAACGGCTGACATTTTATAGAAAGTGGAGATTTTGTATTTCTTCTATTTTAATTACTAGCTAACATTAGTCTGCTCAATGTATTACATGAGTCATTGTGAGTTGATTCATCTGAGAAAAAGGATTATTTCTTGGCATCCTGAAGACAAAAGATGACATTCTTTCACACTTCAAACCCCTTTTCAAATCTAAATATTTAGCATTTAACAAAGTTGATCCACTGTGTTCTGAACCACAATGCTTATTTGACAATGGAGAGGCCCATCCCTTCAGCAGAAGGGAAGGACAGCCTCTTGATTAACCTTGCAACTTCACTTAGCTGTTGCTTAAGTTTCGGTTTGAATCAGCCACTATTCATTCCAGTCCTGGTAGTATTAATATATGGCATTTATTTCATGTCATTATTTTCATTTACTGGGGAGATGTTGTTCTCACATTGTTGACAACAAAGATGTTTCATGTCTTCACCATTCCTAATGGCTCATCTCTAAATGTAGAGGAAGGCAGGGAGGGAGGGAAGGAGGAAGAAAGGCAGGAAAAGGAAAGGATGGCCATACACTTTGTGGGCCTCTGGAGGATGAAGGCAGTGACTGGAGTTGTTATAATGCTCCACAGTTCACTTGTGCTCTTGGGGGTCAACGATACCTTACCAAATATATTGAAGTCAGCACAAAAGGCAATATTGGGTCTGAGGTTTAGTTTCCATTTTTACAACCTTAGAGAAGTCCCAGTGGGAAGTCCTTCCCTGAGTCCTGATCCGTCTCCTTCAGAAGTATATGTAAGATACATCAGAGTATTTTAATTTGTCTGTGATATATTTTATTTATTTGATTGTCAAAACCTTGATTTTTATTTGATTTTTCAACAACATTTTCATAACTTTGTGTTCTCTCTGTTTAAGGGGATACAGAAGATGGCTTTTACAGTATACTTTTAAATGTGGGTGTGAGGTAAAATTAGTAATTCAGTTGTCACATCAGATCACTAAGAAATCCAGGTAGAGCTATGGCATCAGTATGAAACTGCTCCAGCACTGCTTTATCTGGTTAATTAAAAAGGATATCTAGAGGGTTCGTGTCAACTTGAATAATGATGCCTTCTTTCTGTACATATTAGAATTCTCCTTGAAAATCTAGTAAACAACATTGCCATGTTGAGATTGTAGATTTTATTCAGCAGATAGATTGAGTCTGACATTTTAAAAGGGAAAGAATTACATTTTTCTTCAAAATCAGAGCAATTCTACCGAGAGAACTATATTTACCTTCTTTACGTTAATAATCTGACAAATTTGACTTCCTTAGCATTCATATCTCATTTCCAATTTTCTTTTTTACTGGGTGGAGTTCTTCCTTAAGAGTTCAAAATGTTCTTGATCTTTCCGATTAGGCGGCACTTTTACAATTACCTAATTTTGAAAGCATAAAACCTTTCATAACGTAACCTGATCTCCGTATTGCTTTTATACACTATGAGCTGAATTTCTGCAGTCCTTACTCATACAGGTGATCACTAACACATATATAAATCCCAGTGACTTCTGTGGGATCATTTTCGTAAGTGCATGTAAGTAGAAAGTAAATAATATGTAATATTTTTGTATGTAGAAAGAGCAATGTGAGTGGTTACTCTTTTTGTTGAAGCTCTCCTATGAGTTTGTTACAGATCTTTTCTAAAACCTGAACTATATTACAATAATGATTAATTTTCTTCTCTAAAATTTTAATTTTCTTGAAGATAGGCATTTTGAGTCCATTAAAATAATTTAAAGGCTTTTAAATATTTTAATCAATTAAAATCCATTATTTCACTGAAAAATGGTTTGTACTAGATGACAATTTCAATTCCTTTTTTTCTTTTGTAAATAAATGCAAAATTAGAATGAATAATTTTAAGAAAAGAAAAGAAACAGAGACCAAACTGAGATCTTTGAAAATTTTGAGAACTTTGAATTGTTTAATATAGTTACAAGATTATTTGTGTTGGACACTGGTTACTGTCAAGTTAGAAACTAAGCTACATCTGATTATAAAGATAGCAATATTCCATTTGTATTGAAGAAAATTGTCATCAGTCTATATAGGTAATACTTTTCATTAGATTTATTCTGAATTTTGTACTGTAACTGACTTGCAAAGGAGACAAAAGAGAAAATACCACCTGACTGCTCCTAATGAAAGGCAGCCAAAGAGGAAAGGCATCTTTAAATTTTTGATGTTCTATCTGCATTTAAATCTGCAGTCTATTTCTATAGACTATCATGACTTTCTATTATCATAGGACTGATAGGGTGCCTACCGTTGGAGCAGGAATATGATGGAATCAAATTGAAATTGATCATAATGTTCTCCATGATACTTTGTTATTTTGAACTTTGGAATGTCAAAAAATGTGAGCTATTATTATCATCTCTGTGTTTAGATAGGGCTTTCTGTCCCATGTAAAAGATGCAGAACGTTTTGTCAGTAATAGGGTTATTGATAATTTTTACCCCGGATTTTTGGTTAAAAAAAAGAACATCTTGAATCCCCAAGCATCAGAAATAAATTTGTAGAAACAACCTTAAATCTCTCTTGGCAAATTGTTCAACAAAATAAGTGCAACAACATTAAACAAAGTTGCACTCTTGCTATTCGTCAATAGCAGAGACAGATTTTTGTGAGTTTTAATATATTAGCTCCAAAGAATCATTCGGTATCAGATCCTCTTTACCAGGCATTGCACACTGTAAGGAGCTCCCAGATCCAGTGAGCTTTGAATTCGTGTGCTTGTGCTGTTTACTAGCATCACGCTGCTAATTCTTTACATGTCTTCCCCCTAACTTTAACTGGTGCTTAGATAATAAACTAAAGTTATGTATATAGCAGATTAGAAGGGAATATGATAAAAGAAAAGAAAGAAGAGAGAAGACGAGCAAGACAGGGTACAAGACTACTTCTTTGATGATCAGAATGTTTTCCTGATTAGAGCTGTGTGACATCTGATTCTCCACCACTGTCAGGTCATACACACTCAGCTCTTCATTGAACCGTGTAGTTATTCACTATAGGTCATTCTTTGTATTTGTGCTCCCCAAATTACTTTCCTCTGTAGTGGTAGCATTACTCTAGTGGCTTGACACTCTCCACCTTCCAGCTTTCTCCTATTTTAAGGAAATTCTCAAAATATTGTGGAAGAGAGGATTCGATAAAAGCAAATGCCAATTGCTAGGTACAGCTCCTACAGACTTTGTTAATTTTTTAGGCTTATTTTCATAACAAAAGGAAATACAGTGCAGTAATTCCACCTAGAAAGGAAGGCTCACAATCACTGGGCTATGCAGAGAATTTTTTCAGTGAGTTGTTTATTCCTGTATAAGTTTGCATGTAAACTTTTTCTTTTTCCTTCTGTTCCAGGACCTGGAAAAATCAAATCTTTTATACATTTTCTTTCAACACTGTAAAAATATTCTATTTGCAATTTAAATTGATTACATTTCAAAGCAGAGAATAAAAGGAAAAAATAATGACAGAAAGATGTTTAAAAAATGCTGCAAATGTGTTATGTATTATTCAAGGACAAACATTTCCTTTACACAGCACAAGAATCCGATAAATTGCAGAATACTGTCAGATTACTGCAGCAATGGTGATGCAGTAGTCGTGTTTGAATCTCACCTCTTTCAGCAACACTTGCTTTTGCCTCTTTAATCTCTTACTTCACTTATTAAAGTAGAAATGAAGTCTCCTGTGGACTTAGCGTTAAAAAACAAAACGACAAACCAACCAACCAACCAAGAAACAAAACCCCACTATTTCCAGGCCACTTGGCAGCACTTTCTAAGCACTCAAGTGAATCTTCTACAGGAAATGTAACAATGAGCAGAGTAGGCCAGGTGATAGGGCTTTTGATGCTTCTAGACTCCTCCGCTCCAGAAGACTGAACACAAAATAATGATGGAGAAGCAGAGCAAACAAGGGCATCTGGTAAAAGGCACTGCAGTAAAGACTTGACATTTTATGGGCCTGCTAAAAATGATATGTTGGAAGTGTAAGACATATGTCTGGTGTCATTATTTTTACCAGGATGGAAGCAAGCCCAGCTTCAGTAGACTTAGAGACACACTTAGGCTAGTGTCACAGACACCTGTGGCCATTGGCCTTTCTGTTATCAAATGGACTGTTATTGTAAAATTCAATGCCTCATGCCATTTCAGGCAGCGCTTCAGCATTCACTCTCTTTTCCAATACAGCTCTTGAGTAATCTGCTTTTACGTACAGAATTGAGCAGAGGGACTTACACTCTCCCACATACTGAAAGCTTCCGCTGTGGGTTTTATGCGGTCAGTAGAAAATGAACACAAAATTCCACTCAGTTATCATCATGTGTCATTTGAGCAATATCCTATAGTTCTTGATTCAGCTAGGCATTATGATAATTCCTTCCTCAAAGGGCAACATAGAAGTGGGGGTGTATCTGCACACAGTGTGTGTGAAGATAAATTACAGGTGGCAAAACACTGTATTTTCAAGAGTACAAGATGCACATATTATTTATTTGGTACTTTGTGCTTACTTCAATTGTTTTAATAATAACTATTTCCAACCACTTTACACTTCAGAATATACAATCTGTGTGAGTTCTAAGTGCATATATTTTTGCTTCTGTTCTTTTCGAAGGAAAATGTTATGGTGAGCCAGTTTTGTATTATTACATCCTCTCAAGGGACTTAAGTAAAAAAAGTCCGTGAAACATTGCACTAAATCACCAGTGAATGAGGCCACTCACAGTACATAAACCTAACTGTGTTCATAAGTCTTTTCTGGGTCAGGGCCGAAGAATGCATTCACTTGCCAGTACTGCCTTAAAGACAACTTAACAAACAAAAGAATCAAGCACAACAAGAAAAGCATCATTCTTGTGAAGACACTTGACATTCCCTGAAGCATCCACACCCAAAAAATCAGTCCACACCTGAGAAGCAGGCTAAACTAAAAGCAGCTGAAATATGTTCTAGTAGGAGAAGTTCAAATATTTGCAAATATTAAGCAATTGTTCTATGTACTTCGAATGCATCTGGTTGCATTAAACTTGAATACGCAAAGGTCTCTCAGTATCACTGAGGAAACTGAAAACTTGATAAGCTCTGAAACTCACTGTGTTCACTGAATACATGTAACTGCACATTCAAAAGGTCTGTAGTAATTCTAAAGATGTTGTTGTCTTTTCATACTTTAGGTTCCTCAGGCTTCATACACTGTGTAATTAACCCCCAGCTGGGAACAACCTCTGTTGTTCACTTAATACGTGAATCCACCAAGTGGGTTCTGTGCTAAGAGTATTTGTATATTATTACAAAATGCTTTTGTTTTGCACAGGTCTTTGCACTGCAGAGCAAACTAATTGGGAAAAAAAATCTATGCACCAAGGTTGTCAAGTTACATGCTGAAGAATTATAAGGGTATATAAAAAACTGATTTATAATGGAAATGCTCAATCGAAAGAAAGAGCCTTAAATGGCTGCTTCTCTCTGTCACTTAAAAAGTAACTAGAGCTATAAAACTCCATCTGTTTGGATAGAGTGTTCCATACAATCAGTTTAACCCCTGAAACTCTTTATACCTGTTCTCACCACTGAGGTTAAACTATGTGTTCTTGTAACGCTTGGAATATTGTTTTCCGATTACCTTTAATATTTGTTATTGTGCTACTGGGAGACAGATGAAAGAACTGGAGATCAGGATCTTTTGAGTTCTCTTTTCCATTCTTCATTTTACTTAAGTGACTTCTTTGCAAATTATTATTTAGCTACATACAACTTAAGAGAACTGTTTTGCAGATACCTAGTTGATGACAGGAAATTTGGACAAGATCTGTAAACTGCTTTGCAAGCCTTGCATATTAGCTACAGCATTTTAAATGCAAAGTACTTACACCAAGCATTAGGAAGCATTTTATTCTGTTTTATATACTGTGTGGCATGCAAAGAGCCGCTCTGTTTCTGTTGTGGAAAAGCCATGCAAACCATTGATATTTTTGCATTTCACCTGTGTAGGGACTTGTCCTTTGATGGTTTCTTTTGTATTCAGATTATGTTCCCACTTGATTCTTTCCCTCCAGTTGCCATCACCCTCCAGTGATGCAGGAACTCTTGTGTTCATAGACAAGTGGTGAGGAAGAGTTGAACTGGTGTGACAGGATCAGGACATAGTTGTGTTCTAGGTTCATCTTTAAAATTCTGCTCTCATGGCTACCTATGGCCAGCAGCCGTGCCTATAGAGCCAAATCCACATTCCCATGTCTGCCTCTCTGGGGGTACATTGGCAAGCATACATGAACAGAACAGCTTGAATAACATTTGAAAAATATCCTTGCAACATTTATACATGCATTGGAGAGATGACAGTGGTTCCAGATCTGTTCCTACATAGTTTTGTACATAAAACTACACCTCTAATTACATTATTTCTACATTTACTGTCTTGGGTGAAGGTAAAACAAGATTTTTTTTATTTATTATTTTTTTTCTCTCAGAAGTTAGACTATTTTGTTTATCTTCTTTCAAGTGGAAGAGATCAAGAAATGTAAGATCTCTTAGTCGATATGTGCAATTAATAGAAAGATGTATGAATGCCGTTTAAAATTATATATGAATACAATCTCTTACTACTAAGTTTTCTGCTACTTGCTAACAGGATACTACTTTCTGCTAATGCTGATATGAACAATTTGTAGAATTTAATAAGAATACATAAATACCTAAATTAATTTTAATGCTGTAAATGTGTGGATAAGTGATTAATCTGGGCAGCATAAGAGATAGCCCTGTGAGTACTTCTCTGACAAAATACAAATACTAGTTAATCTGTATGCAAAACTGAATGTACCAGAAGAAGAAGCAGATAAGTTTGGCTATAATCATGGCTTGTTTAGGGACAAGTAAACTAACTGATCATTACTCCTGAGAAATGCTTTGATGGAAACACGAGTGCATTAATTCGATCCTTCAAGAGTCATTCAGTTATTAGTTAACACATAGGCTACCCACTAACATACTCTTTATCATTAGGTTATACACCAGAGCTTCCAGACACTTAATGCCTGGGGTGAGAATGTAATTCAGATCATTTCACTTCAAAAGCAGAGGCCATTTACCCACTTTAACAAGAGGAAGATGTTTATTAGTGGGTAGCAGCACAGATCCAAGGAGACTTGGCCAGGCATTAGAACAGCTGAGAGCATGACAAATTTTGCTCAAAAACGCCTACATTTCCATTGCATGGGCTATAAGGAAGAACTACTTTGTTCACAGTTTTTCATCAAAAATTATTTTGCAGGTGTTCTTCATTGAGAATCAGGAAAGGGTACCACCCTGTCTTCAATTTTGCTATTGAAAGTACGTGTTCTTATTTGATATATCAAGTTTAGTCAACAGTCTAAATGTTTTGAAAGAGTACTATTTCAAAATTTCGGCTAACATTTTTAGCAGTTGGTTTACACCTCTGAACAATGTACATTCAACTGTTTTACTGTATGTTTCTCCTCTCAAGTGGAATAGACAAGTAAACTCACTTATTTCAATGTCTATAATTAACAGACAGGTGAATGAGTGTTATCTAAAAGGATACATAGGTGAATACAGCCAGCTTTTGGTAATTGTTATTCTATGGGCAATGGTTGATGTAAGGATCAAGGCTTCTTCCCTTTTAATCAACCAATATTTTAATAACTTCCATAAGAACAGGAAAATGTGGAAGCCTTCAGCTACTTTTCCACTAACTTCCATTTGAGTTTTTTTGAGGAGTACAAAACTCTCCCAGAAAATTTACAGAAAAAAAATCTTCTGTTCTAGCACAACACCAGAGGTTTTCATTCCAAATATCAAAAAATCAGTGATAGTTATTGATTGAGCTCTGACTTATTGAAAATATGAAATCTTGAAAAATGAAATATGAAAATATGTTGAAAATATGTTTATGAATATTTTCCAAAACTCTGAAATAATCTTCTAACATTAAGTGCTTTTGGCATCAGTAAAGGACACAGAAAATTAGGCTACATTCTTTATGGTATTTTTGGTTGGTTGGTTCCTTTCCAGAGCTATTCCACAGGGTGAGATAAAGGAGGCCACACAAAGTTGACACACATTAGATATTTTAGACCATTAAAATGATTGTATCTTTTGTGACAAGCTGCACATCTTTATATTTATCTTCCTTATACCTTCTGTTTAAAGTCTCTCACAGAATTCTTGCTATTTACTTTAATGAGAACAAATTTGTGCTTCAGGAACAATAGCATTGCATCTCTACAACTCATTTGGAAGTAAAAAACATACATTCAATACAACGTGCAAGTAAAACTTGCGTTTAAAACCGTACTGCTACATAATTATCCTGTTTACAGTCTTTCCTACAGCTTTTCTCACAGAAAAATGTAGATTTGGATTCTAACTGGAATGAAAATGCCAGAAAGCTTTGGCAAGAGGATGGTTGCTGCATACTTAGGGATATTGCATGGAGAAAGAAATGTGTTTGTAATTAGGGAAACACAGAACAGTTCTGATTGCATCTGAGAAAAGCCAAATAGAGTAACTTTCTGAAGGACAGACCGTGTAAGCTTAAGTGGATAAAAATTCAGCTTACACTAAAGCACTTAAAAGAAATACACAGGTTCTCACAAAGTTGCTTTAACAACTGTTTAGCTGTTATTTCGCAGTCTCCTATAATCCATTTTTTTATAATTGATTTGTTCTCGGATTAAAACATATGCATTATTTGCCTTGGAAGTTTCAAAAAGTTTGGCCAGTTTTCTCTCAAAATCTGTGAGTAATGGTCACAAAAAGCCCGAAAAAAAGTTCTGCTGAAGTTAGTAGTAATCTATTCATTGAATCCAGTGGGCATGAAATAGACATAATTGGCTATATTGTGTTTTTGAAAGTGCCCAAATACTGTTGGATTTTAGACAGATCAGCAAAAATTAAATGGAGCATAAAGTGCTTCTCCTTCATCTCAACAGAAGGTTTTCATATCTACTTTACCCTTGGAATCCAGGCACTTCTAAAAAGCGTCACTTTAAAAATATTTTAAAACACTCAGTTTGACTAGTTAGTATTGGACTGTTTAGTCTCACACACTTTTACTTTGACAAGAGCCCAAAAAATTATACAAGCTAAACTGGTGGACTTAGGGAACAGAAGCAACCTAGATATGCCGAACTAATAACGCCACAGAAATGTCTGCATAAGGATTATCACAGCAAAGTGCAAGTTCTGATTGCGTGATGTTGATCAATTGGTTTTTATATCTGACCAGGGGACTAGTTGTGTGGAACTTGAGACTGCACAGAAACCTGCGTTTGAGATGGGCTCAGAAAGCTAAAGTTTCTGAGGCACTTCTTTGTAGCGTTCTCTGCCTCAACATATGGATCAAGAAGCAATCGTTACAAGTGTTCAAGCAAAATCCCATGTGCTCCAGGTATTCATTGTCCTCCCTCAGGCCAAACTCTGTCCTCTTTGCCGGAACAAGCTGATGTTCCCATTTCTACATTACTTGTTCAAAGCATGTCAAAGAGTAATTAGGCACATTCAACTTGCTTTCACTGTAAGTGCCTGAAACCAGTGGCTGAAAATTCTCAAGTTTCTGAGTACCAAGCAGGGAGAATGACTTGGAAACCTTCAGTGGCAATGCAAACCACAGTGCCATAGATTATGCCCTCTACACCGAGGAAAGATCAGAAAAAACACAGTTTACAGCATTGTTAGTGTAGACTGTGAGAGACCATATTTCATGGCACACAGCACTAGCAGATGTGGTACTGCAGTTTAGTTTACCATGAATAGCCAAGTTTCATCAAAGCACTATTATTCTCAGAAAATGCCTGGAGAATGTTAAGACTTCTGGCTTTGTAAAATTTAGTACTCAGGCCTGACCTCTTCCAATGACTGATGTTTCTAATGGCTACCTTACCATTAAGAATTTCAGGTCCCTATCCATGAGGATGGTGACCAAAATCTTCTGAGCCCTTCATCTGTCATACCTAAGAGTCTCACTTGTTATCGAATGTGCAAATAAACAAAATCATTCTGTTTAGAAAGAATGAATGATTTAAAGGAAAATGGAGATATTTTTGTAAAAAAAATTGTAATGAAGTCAGTGCTCTTAAAAACCCATGTCAGCTCCTGTACCAGCTCTAGAAGTTTAACTCACGTTCATAAGAAAAACAAACCTGAGCATCTTTATAGAAATGCAGGAGAAACTTTCCAGAGCAAATGGCAGCAGAAGTGGAAAGGGAATAAGACTGAAATTCTCATCCAGAGTAGATGTTTGCTTTGTATATTTATTGAAGTCAAGCAGGCAGTATTTCTGTCCCTGGAACAAACCACATCTAAAAAAAGGTCATGAAACACCTTTTCCTATCCCCTTCAGAACCATAGCATATTCAATAGCATACCTAAAGGGACACACTAACACTACATATTAAATCCCCAAATCCTGCATGCATTCTTGTGTGAAATTCACCTGTGCACGTCATTCTTGCTACAAATTAAGGACTTATACACTGGCATTAAGTACCAAACCTGCAATTACCTTTGCAAAGCACAGGAAACTTTGTCTTCAGCTGATAAATTTGTCACGACTCCCTTGAAGAATGTCATGGTATGTGAGTATATAATTTCAAGAAAAAGCTATTATACCTTAGGGATACTTCTTCAAAACATTCTCCTATGGATTTGCTCTTGCACCATATATGCTTATTTCTCATTGCAAGTCTCTCCGGCATTGCCAGGTACAGCGTGCATGCAGTTCTCCACCTAGAAAGATGCACAGATGTAAGCGGAGCCCTTACCCTGCTGTTCCAAGTGCTACAAACCAGACAAGATTTGTGGTATGTCAGAAGTATTGTAGAACATCTGTGTTCACAGAATCTTTTTGTACTCTATATGATCATAACTCATCTTTGTAAAAACATCTCATTTTTAGTTCTTTTTTTTTTTTTTGAGGGTCAGCTGTACAATATTTGGTATGCTTTACTGATATTTTTCTTATTTCACTTCAGTTGGAATTCTCGCAATGTGATACAAAGAACAAGTGGTATAATGTTGTTTTCCAAAAGTTGCGATTACTTTAAAGGATGTACTGTAAGGCATTTGTCTGGAAGCAATTAAAAACTAATATAAACTTCCTGTTTATTTTAATCACTCAATCATTCTCACTTCTTTCTCTCAGTGTTTTTATTCTGTTTTAAGTTTCTAAATCTTAACTGTCCATAATGGCTTTTGACGTCTCCTTTCTTTTCCCTTCACAGATCAAATCTTTTCGATCTTTCCCAGGTTTCAAGCAATGTTCTGACATACATTTAAAATTTCTTTATGCTACAGTCTTCTTATTTTCTTTTTGTTCTTGATTCAAATATAAACATTGTCAGGTTCACTTTAGTTATTTACATTATACTTAAAAATATCTTCATGTGAGTGCAGTTAGACTATCTATTTATTTTCCCCTTTTTATCTTCCCTTTTCCCAGATCTTCACAAATTAAAACAATGCTCATGGTTTACTGAGATCTGAGTTGACACAGGTCCAGACTTAAATCTCAAGTGTACAAAGAAAAGTATCATTTAAACTGAAATCCATCTACCGTTTTATGAGAATTTTCTGATTTTCAAATGCAGTTTGAGAACTGCTGACATAATGACTAAAATGCACAATCTTTTTCTCAAAATGTTTAATCTCTTCATTAGATGTTATTCCATTTTGCATTAGTTCTTTTTAATACAGTAAATGGCGATGCACTTAGAAGCAAAGTATAGACAAAGTCTGCTGCTAACATTATACACAAGAAGGTGTACTCACCAATGTCTTTAATCGACATTTGCCTGAATAAAAGGCTGAAAAATAAAATTCTTCATTTAGTTACTTTATTACAACTTGTAAAATCTCGGAGTCTAGTTCTTAAAACTTTCCTCACTTGCAAGAATAAGCACCAAGAATTTAAATTGCATCAAGCTGAAGGATGCTGCATAAACGTGTTCTTCCCTGTTTCTTTAATGCTATGAAACAATAAAATAGAAGCACTGACTTGAAATATTTCTTTCTAACTGTCTTTAGTGGCTGATTAAATATTTGCATGATTCAATACCAGTTCTGTAGAAGCTGGCTCAATGCTCAGGAATTTGTGGAAGTGCAGGACAGAGTTATATTGTGGTGAACTGTCGCTAAATTCTGCTTCTATGTGAAAAGGCATGGAGTAGTATGTACTGAAGCACCACCTCTTAAATAGCGATGTGATTTATTTTCACTAAGAATTTCTTAACTTGGAAATATTCTATAAATAAAAACAAATCTGGTGTGTGAGCTTTTCACTTTATTTTCTTCCCCCTGGATATGATTATTTGCATTATTTCTAATAAGTGCTTAGAAAAGTTCTGTGCTGTCTATTTTTGTAATGGGCAGTATGCTTACCATGAATGACTTACTGCTTACAAGATTACAGTATACAATATAGACCAAGTGAGGCAAATACATTCTAACTCAGAAATTTCAAGAAAAGCTGTACTGTTTTACTGTTTTATGACCTTCATTATGGCCATAGAATTGAAAAATCTTTCTAAATGCCTAACCATCTGCTCTGAGTAAAGCAAATGTTTGTGCTGCTGCTCTCCATAATCCCTTTTTCCTTTCTCCCACATCTGCTACTGACCAGGCCTTTTCTCGATTGTTATGGAGCACTCAGATTGAAAAGACACAACAACTTTAAAATGAGAAGATGTCACTGTTACTAAAATGTTTTACTCAGACTCTAAATCAGGCTTCAGGAGCCTTCAGATTTCCTCACTGACTGGGCAGCTGACTGAGTCTCTCCATGCTTTGCTCTCCTATTTGTGGGAGGGAAAAATATTGTTTGTTTTTAGGAGAAAATTACTGTTGCCTATTTTGATTGAAAGCATTTGTTCATTTCATAATGAGGGAATAATGTTATCTCTTGAGGCTTCTGCACACTGTGTATAATGAAAACATTTTAAAAAGTAAAAAAGCTGTCTCAGAATACTGTCTCAAAATGCTTTAGAATGAAATGATACACGGGTTGCTACTTTTGCTTTTGGAGTGTGTAGGGCCTTCTGCTCTTTCGGTGTTTGTAGACAGTGAAATAGTAAAGTAGTTGAATAAAAACTACTAAAGCTTTCTGGCACTTCTGTTGGACATGAGCCTTTTACCTGCCCTATGTGCTAAACATAGAAGCTTTCCTTACTGTAATGTTAGGTAAGCATTTAGAAGGACCAATGTCAAGAGAGAAAACTTATTAAGGCTTGCCTGTGTATGGAAGCTTCTATTGGTTTAATTATATAAATCATATTTATATGACATCTATAAACACTACACTGTACTGTATCTTGGCAGGCACATGTTACTCAAATTGCTTCCAAGATTTCAGGTTGCTGAGTGTCACATATTGCAGGCCCTAAACACAGTGGGGAAAAAGGCAAAAGAAATACAGCCCCCACCCCCAAATGGGTTCAGTGGCACTGAACCTCTGCATGTTTGCCTTTAGGATTTCTGGGATTTTCTTAGCACTTTGCCAAGTGGAGCAGCCTTAAAAATTGATTCGGAGGAGAGCTTGGCAACCTAAACAAGTGTGTGCAGAAGTCCTTTTAGTTGTCAGCACACTTTTTTGAAGCAGATCGTACATCACTTCAGTCTAAAGAAGGAAAAAGCCACAGATCCTTTGCATTAATTGCTTTGGAGGGAGTTGTTCATACAGCAGGGTAGACTTTTAGTGAGTTGTTCAGATATGCTTATGGTATGGAGATATTACTCGTTGCAGAAGACTGGAGGACACAAAGCTCACTTGACTTAGAGAGGTCTGACCAGCTGAGCTAATGACAAACCTGCCACTCTGGACTTCTGTACAAACACGGGGAGACCACAACTGCCTGCAGAGCTTCTACAGGAAACTACGTGAAGGACTTGCTCTGATCTAACATTGTAGAGCGAGCTTTTGAAGGAAGCAACACCACTATCACAGGGGATGAGATTGCACTCATGTCTCTGGCCGCTTCCAACACTGTTGCACAATGCAAATCTGTTTGGTTTCAGCAAGGCAGGGTATGACAGTGATAGCAAATGTTTGGGAAGTGCTTCTGCTGACAGCTGACCAATGCACAGCACATATAAAAATGTACTAGAATTGGCTAATTTCAGGAAACATTTACAAATACAGTGGGGTCAAACTGACCCTTGCTCATATTTCCCTCCTGCTGCTGGGTGGCCTGTTACGGCACCTGTGAGGAGAGCGTTCCTCTGGCACGGGTCACCCAGGGCTGCAGGTGCGTGAGCAGGGGTTTGGGACACACTGGTGGGGTGGAGAGCAGCAGCAGGCTGAGGAAATCTCGTGTACCAAGGGCAAGCAACCATGGCATTTTCTCCCAGTAACACAGTGTGAAGAGCGTTTTACTGCCTGTGACTGTAGAGATGGCACGTGTAGAGGAGCGTGTGTGGAGTTCCTGTTCCTGTCAGAAATGCACTGTTCCCAAACTGGCTACAGAATGTGGAAGATAGGAAGCTGTAAGGGTCAAATATTTGTGTTTGAAAAAAAAAATAATCTAGCTTTTAAGATAAATGGAAATGTTGATCCAGGTGGTGCCTTAATATCATATTGTCATATTCCCGCATATTCCCTAGTTGCAGCTTGTTGCTTTTCTTTCAACCCATTGCAATTAATTATAGTTGAAAACAGAAATATCATCAGAGTGTATCTTCAGAAATATGAAAAGTGATGGCTTTTATTTCATGTAGATAGTTTACCTGGGTTCTAAAATGTCTTCTGTACCTTACCTCATTCTTGTTTTGATTTGAAGATGTACTTGTCTCAGACATACTGAAATACAGAAGGCTGAAAAATCTTTGGTTTTAGTTTTGTTTAGTGACAGATTTTGCATTCTAAATGATTGTTAAGACTAAATTCCATTCATTCAAAATTAGACCTATGTTTTCTAGGAGGAACTTTAACACACTCCAATATAATATCATGTCGCAAACTCCAGCTTTCTAAAAACTTCCCCATTTTATGGTCATGATTAACTCTTTTTTTCCCCCTTTTCCTTTACTGCAGCACCTGCCACAAGCTGAGAGTTGCAAAGAATGTTCTAAGCTGTGGTTTAAGCTTATGTGTTGCTGTTTCTCATTCTTCTTTCCTTTTTGATTACAGTTTCAAACCAAACCAAACCAAACCAAAAAA